>QLSS01000302.1:117722-137129 GCA_024372645.1 Trichomalopsis sarcophagae | reverse complement strand
TGAAGTCATAAATAAACATCCTTCAAAAATAATTTTGTGAAAAACTCTTGTCTTTTTGGATATACTAAATTTTTGAAGTATATCGTCGTTGGCACTTGTTGCTTTACCTACATAGCTGATGTTAGATATTTTAAATATTTTTTTTGGTCAATGGAGTTTTAATATTTTCATAATATTGTATAATACTTTCATGGCAAGTTGGATATATACCATTAGACAACATCTGTATGGCTCTCTGAATTTTATCATATCTTGCTATTTGTAAGATAACTCCCTTAGCACAATGAACTGCCCGCAACAACTTACAATTCGCTGATTCGAAAGGATATATCGAATGTGAATATAAGGGGCCCCAACTGTACACACTTGTCGGTAGATGAAATAATTGATGTACATTGTATGTCATAGAAGTTAAAGAGTATAGATCTTCGGCTATTGATACGAATTTATGTAACATTTCATTCGCTCGATTTAATTCAACATATGTAATGTTTGTTCCTAAACATATGTGTAGAGTTTCTACTAAAAGGGCCCAGTGTTTTAAAATTATTTTATTGTCCATAACTGCATTTAATAGAGGAAGACTATAGTACAAAAGCCAATTTTCGTACTCTCTAGCTTTCCAATATTGTTTATTGTTTAGGGATCTTGATAATCTACCTATTTGGTGAGGAGCACGAATTGCTTCAAGTTGCTGATTAATATAATCGATATCGGTTTGACGTAAATGTCCTAAAATTGTTTTTGTGAATTGTTTCGCAACGCCTGCTACATAGCAATGCATGTAGTCAGGTGTAAATCCATCTATAATATCAAATTTCTTTAAATTTAACAGAGGTGATGCAGTTACGATACCAAAAACACGTTTACCTGTTTTAACTGCCTCTGCTGCATACTTAATCGTAGTATCACGATTTCTATTACTTGGTAATGGATTTCTAAAAGGATATCGCATACTTTCTTGAAAATATTTTTCTGGATGTAAACACCAATCACAACTAAATTTTGCATTAAATTTACTTGATCCGTTCATTGGTGCCCTAGCTACAGTATCGACAGTAGCAACCAATGCAAAAACTTTTACGTAGCGTACTTCCTTTTTAATCGTACAGAATGTACCTACTGTTGATAAATCATTCATCATATTTACGAATACATATAAAAGAACACTCATTACTGGTTTGGCTTTACCAAACCATAGCCCAACAGTAATTGCACTTTTCATTCGGCTCTGGATGGGAATTTCATTCAGAATTAAATAATGGGCCATATTGAATATTTTGATGATTCAAATACTGGTGCCCCATCTGTGTTAAATATAACTATAGCATATGAATGACGATCACAATCGTTCAAACTATGACGAAATTTTCTATAGAGTACACCGTCATATATATCTTTTATATGATCCTTTTCATGCTCTCGTTCTTTTACTATGTACTCATAATAATCTTCATTAGTTTCTATGTAATCCCGTATTGCATTGGATGGATCAAGCATACCTAAGTAACATTGACTTGATGGATTAGACATGTTGATAGACGTATTACAGCTTGTACAAGTAACTACATGATTAAAATCTTGAAATGTTCCGATATTCTTTGTACATGAAGCCCATATCCCGTGTAGTGTAATACTATCATCATAAAACAACTGATCAATTTTATATCGCGTATCAGGTACCAAAACTCTGCCTAAAACTATGTTCATTAATTTAAATAAATTGGAAATCCCTGTTATTGGTAAGGAATTTGATATTCAAAATTTCAATAACATTAGTAACAATTCCGCTGAACGTTTTTCTACATGAAATGATATTACATTAAAAAATTCTCCATTGTTTATGAGTTCTCTTATACTATTTGATGTTGACGTTGTACACGAGGGTAGTTGTAGTTCTTCATCATCGTTTAATAAATCATCCCACACAAGAGGCATATTATTCTGTACAACAAAATCCTGCGCAAAATAATTATAATCATATAAATAAAAGTGCTGTATGTACACGTATAATATTTTTTCAATAAGGTCACCTAAACCAGCTTTATTTTACAAAAAATAAGATTTTTATTTTTATATGTACATACTTCATTGAAGACTATAAATGTATGTATACCCAAATAAAATTAGCAGAAAGTTAACTATAGACAGCACTGTAAATAATATAAAACCGGTATGGCAAGTTACGTAGTAAGTATCGAGAGTTGTTTGTAATTGATCGATATATTACTAAAGTTTAAGTTAGCAATCATTAGACCAAGCCCTTAATTGAACACAACAATTTTCTGTTTGCTATATTATAATTAAGGTTGTTCTCCATAGAATTAATTTACTGCAGACATAACTGAAAAATATACACGAGATTCTTTGATCTTTGATTCATATGCTAGAATTTTTTTAAACCACGATTGCTGGACTCATTTTGGAGAAAAAAATCGTTAAATTTGGCCTTTTATACACAAAGAAATGGAGTACTGTACGGTTGCATGCACTATTATTCAAACATTAGTATATAAAAACACTGCATTTGGTTATGACAAAGTAGTATATGATAGTTAAAGATTCATACTTTTTAATGGTTAAAAGTAAATTAGGGGTAGCCGAAATAATTTTCAAGATATTTACTGTAGAAAGAGTAAAAACGTATAATTCCTAACCTTTCCGCATAACTACGTAGTTCAATGCCCTTTCAAACAATATTTATATATCTTTAAAACATTGTTATTTTATGGTAAATAAACCTGTAGTGGATAAATACATATATAATTATCATATAAATAATTGGACTAAAAACTGCAACTTTAATTCTGAGTCGCTCAATTGACTCCAGCGTCTGTGGAGAACAACCTTAAAATAATATTGTAATAAACTTGACTTTTTTATTGATCTCAGTTCTTTTATAATCTGTAACTTTGTTGTAAATGAAAGAACGCTATTATGTTACATTAATGTTGGGATCAGGTTGGGTGAGTCTGCTAATAAACGACACAAAGAAGATCTCGAGAAAAAGCTTTATTCTAATTGTCTGTAAAAGTACACCACTGCGGGTAAGCACGTGCGCTCTCGTGGAGTGCCGGCGACGAACTTGCGCGGCGAGCCGAGCAACGCAGCTCGACGAGCTCGCGCATGCGCAAGAGGGGAGAGTCCCAAGTGGACCTATCTCAACACTCCCTCTCACTTGAGGAACACTCCCTCTCAATCCCAGGATACTTCCTGTATGGATGGCTCGGGCTGCTCGTCCTTGTCCTCGAACTCCTCGGGAAACTCTAAAAATTGACACATAAATTGATTAGTTACATGCTAAATATAAGTTTCAATAGGTCGTTATGTAATTGTTTAGGCAAAGCCTTTATAAATATGTCGGCTAACTGACTCTTGGAGTTGACCCATTCTATTTTGATATAGTTCTTATTAACACATTCTGTTACATAATGTTCCCTTCTTTCGACCATATGTCTCAACCGATTACCTCCATTTACTTTCGAGCAAGAAATGGCTGCCATATTATCGCAGTACAGTGTCATTGGATATAAATTATGCTCTAGCATAATCGCCACTGAGTTATGTAAGGACATACTTTCCTGACAAGTTTCGCTCATGGCTACATACTCCGATTGACAAGTGGACAGAGCAACGCTCTGCTGCTTGTGCGTTCTCCACGCCACTGTGTTACCGAACAGTCGAATGACGTAGCCACACGTAGTCAGAGAATTTTTGCAGTCAGCTAAACTGGCATCAGAATAAGCTATCAACCCCTCATCTGCTCGATTGAAGATCAACTCATAGTTTCGAGTTCCTGACAAATATTGAAATACTCTCTTAACTATATTCCATTCCTGAATTGTGGGGTTTACTTGATGCCTGCTAAGTACATTTACCGTATACGAAATGTCTGGCCTTGTAGCATTCGCCAAATAGAGTAGAGATCCGACAGCCTCTCTGTACAGTCTATTTGGGATTTGCCCTTTGCCGGATTCTGCCAAAGTGTACTCATTTTCCTCCCTCTCTTTTCTACCGCAGCTCGTAACGTCTAGTTGCCTCATTGGTGTACTAACTGGTCTGCAGTTTTCAAAGCCAAATCTAATCAACATCTTTTCTATGAATTTAGTTTGACTCATTTTGATAACACGCTCAGATTGATCTCTGTCTATCATTATCACTAAAAATTCTTTGGGGGTACCAAGATCTTTGATTTTAAACTCAGCACTCAGATCTTTGCTCAACCTGTTCAAGATTTCGTTGTTTGAACTGGCTAACAGTATGTCGTCAACATACAGTACAACAAGGATTGTATCTACACCTGAGTGTTTGATGTATAAGCACGGATCTATTTCGTTTAATTTGAAGCCTAGCTTAGTCATAACGCTTGAAAATTTATCATTCCACTTCTTGGAACTTATCTTTAATCCATAAAGTGACTTATTTAATTTCCATAGAAATCTTTTTCTGGTATCGCTAGTAATCTGAACTCCCTCTGGAATTTCCATATAAATGTCCTCCGACAAGTCACCGTACAAGAATGCAGTTTCAACATCGAGTTGTCTAAGCGAGTAATTTAATTTATTCGCAATCGAAAAGAAGGCTCTTATCAGTGACATCCTAGATACGGGGGCGTAAGTTTCACGTAAGTCATACACGTTCTTGTCTTTAAATCCACGAATAACTAATCGACCTTTGAATTTAGTTTCACCCTGTTCATTCATTTTTCGCTTAAAGACCCATCTGGAGTCGATTATATTTGGTTTGAAGTTATTCATTAACACATTTGATCTTTCTACTACAGTGTACACTTGTTTTTCTTTAATAGAATCTAGTTCTGATTGGATTGCTCTCAACCAGTGTTCTCTCTCTGGAGAGTTTACAGCTTGTTTAAACGTTTGTGGGTCACCTAAGATTTTAGCTAGAGGAGCATGATATTTAAGATCGCTGAATTCTCTATCAAAATTAAGTTCTCGTATCTCAGAGTCTTCAGTTAGAAAGAACATTGCTACGGGGTTCTTTTTAGGTCTACCTCTTTTTCGTTTTAATTCGCTTACTGTCACTTTGACTTCACCTACTGATTCTACTGTTTCGAATGTCAACTCTTGTACAGTCTCGGACTCTGATTCCTTTTCAGAGTTTAATTCTGATTGATCGTTTTCTATGTTTTTACATTGAAAATCTTTATATGTTAAATTTTCCACGAATCTCACATGTTTACAGTCATATAATTTATGGTCGCTTGGTACAAGTATCGTGTATCCTGTACTTAGATATCCAACTAAAAAACCTAGCTTTGCTTGGGGTGAAAACTTGGTATCTGTACCGCGAGCTATCTTAATATACGCTGCGCATCCAAAACGCTTGACCTGGCTCACGCATTCAGCCTGATTTGACACAATTTTACTCAAAGACGCCACCATGTCCACCGACTTGTGAGGTGTCCTATTGTAAATATAAACAGCTGCTTTTACAGCCAGATCCCAATCAGAAAGCGGTAAGCCAGAGTCCAGCATCATGGCTCTTACTTTATTTTCTAACGTACGATTAAACCGTTCGGCAACACCGTTGTGTTGAGGTGTATCGGGACAAGCTAGTTGTAGTTCAGCACCGTATTTGTCTAGAACCTCTCTAGTAGCCTGACAAACAAACTCTGTTCTCCTGTCGCATCTTAGATAACAGAACTTTTGATCAGCACCCACCACATTACGAAGACTTTTTACAAATGGCTCTATGTGCTCTGGCACTTCAGTTTTACTTTGCATTGGATAAGTTAGAGCAGCTCTAGTAGCATCATCGATTAAAACAAGAACAAATTTATATTTTCCTGGATGTGATTCCGGGCTGATGGGACCCATAGTATCTCCATGAACTATCTGTAACGGTTTTGTTGCCCTATCTCTAATCTTGTTAAACTCAAGTTTGACACTGTTCGCTTGCATGCAGATTCGACAATCTTGTATGGTTTTATCTTTGTCTATATTCTCGAAGTTTATTAACTTATTATTTTGCTTAGCTAACACTAGTAAATATTTCTTGGATACATGTTGGCTAACACTAGTAAATATGTCTTGGACGTTTGTAAAAAGTCTGTTTCTACATCGTTGATTTCCCTAGTCTTGTCTACACTAGACTTGCTTGTCACTGATTTATTTGTCTTAGATTCGTTTATTTCTCTAGAGTTCTTTTTACTTCTAGTGTTATACATGATTTTTGGATTAGATTTAGTTACAGTATCTTTACTCAACACTAGTTTAATAGTCCAGAATGGTTTCTTGGATTCTCCTGTCAAAATGCTTTTATCGAGTTCTGGATTATAAATATCAATGATTTTATTATTCAAGTAAATCTCAAGTCCCTGATCTACGAAACATCTCAATGATAACAAATTGTATGACAGATCTTTCGAATACAGAATATTGTTTAAGGTAAATGTATCATTATCCTCTGTAACTACTTCAGTAGACCCACTACCGTCAGTCCTAAATGTGCTATCTTTGTTTGCGCAATCTACCTTTGTAATCGCTCGAGAGTCAAATTTGTCAAAGTACAATTTAGATCTGCTCAGGTGCTCGGTTGCACCTGAGTCCGCTATGAATTCTAACAATTCTTTGTTACAGCAGTTCACTTTGTTACCTTGGTATTCCTCGGCAATGGCTTGGAGCGATGTCCCATGCTGAGGCCTAGGATGGCCTGCACCCCTCTGTGGTCCGCCTCGTCCACGGCCTCTGCCTCGGGTCGAAGCTCCCCTGTTGCCTCTCGCTCCACGGTTGGCTGGAGCAGCTGATTGGTTGCCAAACGCAGCTGTCTCATGTGTCCGGCCTCTGGTCGCAGTAGACCGGCTCCCTCTGCCTGTCCACCTCCCTCTCTTTGAGGGTGGGCCGTAGCTGGTTGCAGTTGCCAGCCCCTTCTCCAGATCTGCCTTTCTTTTATTGCACTCATGTGCGAGGTGAGAGCCGAGTTTGTGGCAGTAATAACACTGCCTCAATCCTTCATTGGGACAGTTGGCCTTCGTGTGCCCCTCCATCCCACAACCTCTGCAAATCAGCCGACCAGTACCCTGACCCGTATGCAGAAAAGCTCGTGCTGACGGTTGCGAAGGCATCTTCCGGCTCTTGGTAGATTCAACCTGTAACAGATAGTTTTTTAATTTCTCGCATGTCATTTCCGTAGACGTAGTTTCTTTAAACAGTTGGTCTGCAGTGGTAATTTCCGGGACTGCCTCAGCAACTGCTTGAAGAAAATAATCTCTTAGCTCTTTTTCTGGAAGTTTTCCCGCGTCTGGGGTATTTTCAAATATTCTGACTTTCTCTTGGAATCTATCGTAGAAATCAGATGCAGTTTCCTTTGAGGGTAAATATTTAATAGTCAGCAGATCTTTTCTGGCTGTGATTCTAGTTGTTCCAGTTTCGTATCTTTTTACGTTTTTCAACTTCTCAATAATTAGTTTCGGATCAGTCAAATTGACAATCTTGTTGTAATAGATCGCGTCTATTCTATTGATTATAATTTCTCTAACTTTGAACTCATCATCCGATCTTTTTGACTCATTTACCGTAGAGTTCATGCTTACACTTTCATCGAGGATATATTCTTTCTTGCTTCTTAGTTCAGACTTCAAGTAGTCTTCGAACATTTCAAAATTAGTTCTTAGCGTGAGTTTATAATTTCTAAAGCCTAAATTTTCTCTGCCTACAAATTCATTTTTCAATTGTTCTGACAAGTTAAAGCTTCTATCAATCAGTGATCTCTCAGTCTCTTTATCTCTTTCAAGAAGTAAGACCTTTATCTTGTTTTCTACTAGTTCGTTAACAATATTTAAAGGAATGTGATTTGATTGTTCTACAAACTGAAAGTGATCATTTTGTCTTACCGATTCACGGAGAAAGTTTGACCTGTGTTCTCGATCAGGTGATGGCTGCCTCAGCTGTGACCTGGGTTTATTATATGGGTTGAATAAGGGGATATTCACCAGTGTGTCCCCCGGTTCCCCAGACTCCTGAGCCTCGTCCTCCGAGTTGCAGGGGAGTTCTCCCACCTCTGAGGGCTGCCTGCTACCTTCTGCCGACCTCTTCCGAGGCTCGCTCATGTCGATATTCATATCAATCAACTCCTCGCCTCGCAACGTCTGTGACTTGCAGTACGGAGTCGACGACACCTTTTCGACCCGTATAACTCGGGGCTTTTCCCTGAGAACAGGGTCCACCCTTCCAGACTCCACGGGTTCGGTGTCTACACCCTGAGCTGTAGACCTCCCTGCCTCGGCAGTCTCCACTATGTTAGACTGCTGCTGACTCTGCTTGACTGCCAGTGGTGTCCCAGGCGAGCCCAGGAGGAAGGGCTGCTGCTGTCCAACACCTGGCATTGTAAGACCCTTCACCAGCATCTCAATTCCAGTGAGAAACATTTTGTTTTGCTCCTGCATCATTAGCATGACCTCACTTCTGGTGATACCGAGTCTGCTGGATATCTTAACTGGAAGATATGCTGCTTCTCGGTGACAGGCCAGACATGGTCAATGACCGCTCTCTCGATTTCCGACAGGGTATCGTCGATCCTGCGCAGCTGGAGTTCATTCCTTTTAAAACACAATGAACCGTCGCTCCTCCTCAACAGAGTGATGGTGTCACGGTGATAACCTTCACCGGGCGCCTCGTTGGCTTCCGACCTCTCCCATTCTCTGAGGATGATGCGACGGAACTCCTCTCGATCAGCACCTGTTGAGTTAATTAGCATGTAAGTGTTTTGATTATATGAATATGCAAAATATTAGTCCAAATATCCAAGTAAAAGATTGTTGAAACGGCAACAATAATTATTCGATTGTAACTTTGACTCGGAGTCATTGTTATCAAATATCTCTTATCTTTCCTCTCTTGAGGAGCAACTCTTGTCGCTTGCTCTTGCTCTCCCAATCAAGTGGGGCGATTCTGATCGCGCGGTCTTGGCATATTGTAAGATTAACCTGTTTCTATGGTCGATGTTCTATTCTGAATCTTACTGTCATGTGACTCTTGTCTATCTTTCTAGTTCTAGCTACTGTGTTGACTTTTGAATTGATTAGTTACGGCTTGCTTGAATTTTAAGCGAAAGCCGGTTACGCATAATGTGGGGCCCTCACAAAATGCGATTTTTAGTGAACTGCAGTCCGTATTTATTTTGCAACACAGGATTTTTAAAGAAAAACACTATTAAATATGCCACTCAACGGTTACTGATTCGAAGAATTTTTAAGAGAAATTTCTTTATTTGAAATATTTTCTATTTCAGAAAATCATTGTAAAGAGCGTATAGACAGCGCACAGCTCAAGCTGTGCGCGTGAGAGAGAGAGAGAGAGAGACATAGAGAGCGAGAGCGCGCCCGTGCACACTCCGCTCGCCGCATGCGTACCGCGCACAGGAGAGAAAGGTAGAGAGGGAGACACTGCTCGCAACACTGCCGCGCGAGCCGCCAGAGATTCTCAGCCCATGCAGTGTGGCGACGTTTCGCCGCATGATGTTGCCCGCACTGTTTTCTCTATACGCGCGCACTTGCCGACGCTACCGCTCTCTCCGCGGTAGAAGACGCTGGCTGGCTCCCTCCCTTCCCTCAGGCCATGCGGCTAGCAACTGGTGGTCTTGTGGAGAGAGACAGACAATCCCGATGTAGCGCCGGCGGTCGTCATCTTTGCCTCGTGTCTCCACTCTCCCCCCCTCTCACAAGCCCATGCTCGACTTCTCGGAAATGCGGGACTTGCTGCGTTTTGTTTTGAATTCTCAGAAACACACGGCTTATCGCGCCTAGCTTTTCGGGCTTTTGTTCTCAGTTTTTCTTGTAAACTTTCCGTATTTTCACGAAATGCTTCTAATTTTCTTATTTTGTTCACGACTTTTTACACGATCTAGCACTTTTGAATTTACTCTACACTTTTGTCATGCTTTTTTTTTTTTTCTTAGCACTTTTCGTGACTTTACGTTCTTTGTACATTAATCTAGACTTTAACTACGCGAATTTTTCACGACTTTACACTTTTATTAGTATTACTTTTGTTTTACTTACTGAACGACGAGCTTGCCGTTTCGAGCCGCCACATGATGACCTCCTTTTTGAAGCTTCTCGAAGGAGATGCGTTGGCTCCTGGCCTCGTGACACAAAGGTGCGGATAATGATTTAATACACACCACCCTTGAGTTCTATCTGCTGCCTTTTGTCACTACACTACACTTGCTCTCGTGAGCTAACAATTCTCCCGCGTCTCTAGGCGCGTGCCTCCCGGTTTTTCTTTTGCTCAGTTGAAGCGTGGCTCACCCTGCCCATAACCTGTTGGGATCAGGTTGGGTGAGTCTGCTAATAAACGACACAAAGAAGATCTCGAGAAAAAGCTTTATTCTAATTGTCTGTAAAAGTACACCACTGCGGGTAAGCACGTGCGCTCTCGTGGAGTGCCGGCGACGAACTTGCGCGGCGAGCCGAGCAACGCAGCTCGACGAGCTCGCGCATGCGCAAGAGGGGAGAGTCCCAAGTGGACCTATCTCAACAATTATGTAATTGCAACGTATATAAAAATATAATTAAACTAAAAAAAAATTTGAAAATGTTTAAATAGCACGAGTAAAAAAAAATTTTGAAAATGTTCAAATTTCGCGAGTACTCGCGCGAGTAATCGCGTCGCTGACAATTCGATAAAGTCACGCGAAGCTAGAAAGTTAATTCATGACAGAGTTCGGAGTTTTAACAAAAATTTTTTGGAGTTTATAGAGAAAATAAGGTTACGGACGACGAAGAAGACAGTGTTATTCAACAAGTTAACACCAACGTTCCCGTTAAGCAAATACCTATAAAACCGGATCGATTGAGAGAATTATTATTTAAACCAAGTAACCTAAATCAAGGAAATTTTAAAATTTCCTCAGCGGTCCAAGCAAACTCATCTCTAGAAGCCCCTCTATCTTTCTTAAACCCCGCCTTCAAGCAGCGAGATCCTAATCGTGCGGAGCCGAGCGACACTGCTCACGAATTAAAATCATCCGAGAAAATCCATTGACAGAATTTACAATGTCCCGAACACATGTCCCGATTTACTTACCAATAAACTCGCAAGAAATAATTTTGTTAAGAGGAATAACTTCAACATCAATAAAAACCTTAGGAACTATAACAGTCAATAATGACGGGAAGCGGGAATATTGGGCAGCGATTTCTTTCAACAAACAAGTGCGAAAATTTGTTATGAGAGGAATTATTTTGAACTAGCAAATACGGAATATCTGTTTATTAACGATATACAGAATTTTCAAAATGATGAATATAATGATGAGCAATGGAATTTAAAGAATAATGTAAGCAAGAGAGTCGTATCAGAGAGGCTCTCTAAGGAAGATAGTGCAATCGATTTTCGAAGAGGACGTACCAAGTATCTAGAAAATATTCTTTTTGATAACGCAACTCTCAATTTAACAACAGAAGATCAAGCCATTTTCGTAAATTATATGAGTACGAGTAGTTTTATGCAAGAGGACGAAGCGACCGCTCTACAAAATATTCTAAAGTTTCGTAAAAAACAAAATTTATTCCCGAATGCTTTAAAAGATGATACTGAGGCTTATGTTGAATACATCTTCAATATAGCCAATATATTCGATCACATTTATTAAAATTAGTGAAATCATAAAATTATTTTCTTTTCAAAACATAAAACTATTTTTTTTTTCAAAATTACCATAACTTCGTTATTTTTTTCAGAAAAAATTCCCGTGGTTATAGGGCTTTCGGCGATGATTCCATGTTTTTTTTATAGATTATTGTATAACAATGAATCAGTATTAATTATTTTATTTTCAAATGCATAATCTTAAGAACAAAATTCATTCATTTTTAACAATAACCATAATTTAGTATAATTTGATCACGTCAGAAAATTATTGGTAATTTTTATACAATAAAATAAAAAAAAACATCAACGCGCCTAAAGTACATTATGACTTAAATAATGTGCTTCTGACAGTACCCCTTGGGTGGTGTGGAAAACTGTCTACAGATGGTTATCTTTTTACCGTTCATAACTATAGCCAAAATAACTATATAATATAGTATATAATTTTAAACGATGAACATTGACAGTTAACTAACAGTACATTTTAAGTAAGTTAATTCTACAAAATTCGTGTTATTGCTGTGTAAAGGGCTGTGGAGGGGGGGGGGGGGGGAAGGGGGGGTGTAGGGGGGCATACACATTTTTAACAATAACATAAAAATAAACGATCATTACGTTATTTTGTGGAGGGGATAAGTGGATGGGCTGTGGGGGGGGGGAGTATATCCAAAATAACTATATAATATAGGAAGATATATATGACTACAGTGGTTTATGGTATCCGATATATATTCAAAAATAGGACTATATTTTGGTAAAATATACCGTTTAAAGTCTATTTTTTCGATAAAATTTAGGACATACCTTATTTTACGAAATATCGATGAATTAAGAAAAATTCATCGTAAAGAGATTTATAGAGCCCTTGTTGAACTACAATCAATTGAAAGGACTACATGTATTATAACATAATCATCAATAACTGGCTAGAACCAATTATAAAATTTTCTTTGATAATTCATTTAATAATAAATGTCGATAGTCCAGCATATAATATCTTTCACCTCTAAATGTTGCTACCTCGAGACCGGATAATGACGAGATTTTACACGTTAACAAAATTAGTACTAACTGACCGATATTCATTAAGAAATATTAATCTAAATTCTATTTGAATAAGACTAAAATCAAATGACCGAATAACGACAGCATTTGTCGTTTTAACTAATATTGCTACTCACCTGATAACAACGACAGCACGAGACTTAATTACCGGCAACGCCCGAAAATCATAAGTTCTCTTATAAACGCGTTAAAGAAAATTACAGGAAGATATTAACAGATGGGTAAAGGGACAAAGAGAGTTAGGAAGAAATGTAAAAGCGGGATTCGGTAGAGTGTGAATTGAAGGAAAATCGGTGAAGTGGGACGAAGCCAAGCAGGAGAGTGAGCGTAGGCATGTAGCAGACGATGACAAGCGCAGCTCGAACGTCGATGCTGAGCACTTGAACGCGGCCGCGGCATATTTTTAAAACAGCAGGAACGGTGTTGCATTAGTGAGGTAGAGGGACTGTGGACAGGTAAAGTAGAATCACAATGCGCTCAATATAGATTTATATTTTGGAATGTTGAGGGTGCTACGAATAAGGATAGGAATTTCTGGGAGTTTATTGAGGAGTTCGATTTCATTAGTTTAACCAAAACTTGGTTAGATGAAAAGTGTTGGGAATGGTTCAGTAAGCAATTGAATAATAATTTTGTATGTGACTGTATTCCGGCGATTAGAGTCAAAAAGGTAGGCAGGACGAAGGGAGGTTTTGTTATAGGAATAAAAAAGAAGCAGTTAGAGATAGGCAGCAAAGTGATTGCGGAGGTGAAGGAAGGGATTGTAAAATCTTAAATAGTTAGGTGTGGAGAAATAATTAAGATTTGGTCAATCTATAACTTTGAGGACTTAAAAAAGGTAATAGATAACATTCAGGATCTCGAGTTTATAGAGGAAGAAAAGTTGATCATTGGAGGGGGTTTTAATATTAGGACAGGAAAATTAGGAAAATATATAGATATTGATAAAAATGATGATAGTAATATTATTACAAACAGACAAAGTAAAAATAGAATAATAGGTGATGACGGAAGGTATCTAATAGAAACAATTGAGAGCAAGGGATGGATCATGCTTAACGGGGTAGCTGGGGGTGACGACCAAGGAGAATTTACATATATAGGTGCGAGAGGACATATAGTGATAGATTATGTTATCGTCAACGAAAAGTTCTGGAATAAGGTTAGGTCTTTTGAAATAGGTACAAGAATAGATTCGGACCATTTACCCCTGCTAGTTAGTGAATAATGTAGAGGTAGGAAAAGAGGATGGAGGGGTATATAGAAGTACTTACTCCTGGTCGGAAGAAGACATCGCAGTACATAAAGAGAAGACAGAAATGCTAGCCAAAGAATTTATAGATGTATAGTCAGATAGCACACAAGTGAGATGGGAAAGAGTGAAGGAAATCGTGGATAAGGCAGTAATTAGGAAAAATATTAAGATTAAATCCAAGAAATAAGGAACTAAAACATGGTGGGGTAGTAGCTGCTCCAAAGCAAAGAGGCAAGCGAAAAAGGCGTATGTGAAGTTGAGGAAAGGCCAGGCAGAAAAAGGTATTTATTTATCTGAAAGAAGATTCTGGAGGGAACTCTGCAAACAAAAACAAGTTATGTATAAAGAATTGGAAGATGCGGAACTTAGAAGCCTAAAAAATGAGAATGAGGTATGGAAATTTTTAAATAGATCAAGAAAAAGGAAAGAGAGCTTTAAATGTACGGTGAAGTTAAAGGAATGGAAACGGTATTTTAGAAGTTTACTGTATGGTACTGACACTAACAAGGTAGGACCTAAAAGAAGGATTGCAGATTTAGAGAAGGATCAGGAGAAAATTACGACTAGAGAAATTAGAGCAGCAATAAAAGAATTAAAAAAGAAGAAGGCGGCTGGCTTAGATAGAATCCAACACACCTAATGAAGACCTAATGAGGTGTGATTATACGGTAGTGAGGAATTGATTAATATGTTAGTTTGCGTAATAGGTAAAGTATGGGATGGGTAGGGTTTTATTGAAGATTGGAAAACGGCTCTTATAATATCTCTGTACAAGAAGGGTGACAAGCAGAATACGAAGAATTACAGAGGGATATCACTGCTGGCATCAGCTTACAAAGTATATGCTGAGATTATAAGGAAGAGGTTGGTTAAGGAAATTGAAGAAAAAGGCATTTTACCAGAGGGTCAGGCAGGATTTAGGAAAGGGAGGTCTACAATGGATAATGTATACATTCTGAATCATATAGTCCAGACGGCGAAAAGTAAAAATAGGAAAGTGTATTCTGTATTCCTGGATTTAAAGGCAGCATTTGATACCATTAGTAGGGATAAGCTCTGGGTTTACATGGAACAGCTAGGCATTAGTAAATACTTAATAGAGAGGATTAAGGGAATTTATGAGGAAACCAAGGTAAGAGTAAGGATAGATGATGAATATACTGAAGATTTTTGGACAACGAAAGGATTGAGGCAAGGATCTGTCTTAAGTCCGATTCTATTTTGTATTTAAATTTGAGAAAAGAAACATCGGAGGTGTCAAAGTAGGTGAAATTAGAATTTGGTCCTTGGCGTATGCTGACGATATTGTTTTGATGACATCAAATAGACAGGCACTCTTAAATATGCTTGGGACTATAAAAAGATTTTTAGAGATAAGAAAATTGATTTTGAGCTGCAAGAAAACCAAGATTTTAGTTTTCAAAAAGACGAAGAATAACGCGAATGAGATATGGAAGTGGCAGAAAGAGCATCTAGAAGAGGTTAACGTTTTTAAATACCTATGCTTCATTTTCAACCGAGAATGTAATTACAAGGATCATATTATGGACCTGAGGAAAAGAGGAATAGTGGCTCTAAAGAAAACGTGGAGGTTAGAGGAAAGATTATGTAGAAGGGACTATAGGAGGAGAGCTAGATTATTTTAATACTTAATGATGAGCGTTATGTCTTATGGGGCGGAAATTTGGGGCTGGGGGGAAAAGAAGGAGTTAGAGAGGTTACAAACAGATTATTGGATTTTTACGTAGGTAGGTTGACATAATAACTGAAGGAACTCCGAAATATTTTAAAGAGTTTAAAGTAGGAAAAGAAAAAGAAACAATAGCTAGTTTAAGATGCGAAAACTAGGATATATGTAATAAATACTGGTTAGCGGATGAAGAGAAATTATGTAAATTTTGCGGTACAAACTTAGGCACGTTCAAATATATGTACGAGGAATGTAATGGTACAGCTGAGTGGGAGGGATGTAAAACTAGATGTACTAATATATAGATTGGGAATGGGTTTATCAGAATATAGGAAATGGCAAAGGTGACATTAAGGTAATAAAATTTTGTAAAAGAATCGATGTGGAATACAAAAAGCTGATAGAAAGAACTACGAATAATGTAACTTGCGAAGACTGATCATCTGTATTAAAGTTATTGTACCTGACTAATGTTAAATAGGTTAAGCGTAGTAGCTTAGGAAATGCGAGACGCACCGCAAGGGATGGATGTATGGAAGGATGAGAGGATATAATAGTTATTTGTAAATAAGCGTACTTAATTTAGAAGCATTGTATAAGCGAAAATGTAAAAATAATATGTAATATGTATAATAGGCAAGAATCGTTGACAAATGTGATGAAAATGTAAATATATAAAAGTGTAATAATGTAAAAATGTAATAAAAAGAAAAAAAATGTAAAAATGTATAAAGATATAGAAATGTAATAACGTATTATAGCGAAGCGAAAAACACGTACGCTAACAGTAGCCCGGGATAGGCCGGTGATGTGATAATGCATTTGTATGGTTCGTGTGGTACGTTGAATAGGGTAAGAAAATTGTAAACCCAGTCTGTTTCCGGGCCGTCAAGGCTGAAATAAAACTTATATAATATTCTATGAAAATACATATTCTAATTTCTATTTATATGAGACCAAAATCAAATAACCGAGTAATAACAATATTATTCGTTTGAACGTATTTTGCTATCCCAAACCTTATAAGAACGATAGTATGAGATTTACTAACCATCATATTCATGGATTTTATTAAAACACGCCGGCGTAATACTATTGTTCATTATAGACTGGATAATAATGACACATACGGCTTTGAAAATAACGAGTATTGTTATGTATCTGGATTACAATGGCACTTTGAAAATTAATATTCTATGAGAATAAATATTCTAAATTCTTTTTATTTGAGACTGAACAAAATGGCCGGGTAATGACGACATTTGTTGTTTTGAAGTGTTTCGCTACCACTTACCTACTCAGAACAGCAGTAATATTGTTGTTTATTATAACCGGATAATAACGACACATAAAACTTTCAGAATAACGAGTCTTATTAAGTATCTGGGTAACAACGATACTATATAAATTAATATTCTATGAGGATAAGTATTCTAATTTTTATTTATATGAGACTAAAATCAAATTACCGGGTAATAACGACATTTGTCGTTTTAACGTTATTTGTTTCCACTAACCTGATAAGAACGACATTATAAGACTCACTAATCCGTATAATTTAATAACGATTTTTATTGAAAGTCGCCAGCGTTATATTGTTTTTTATTTAAAATTGGATAATAACGGAGCATAAGAATAACGATTATGGTTAAGTAACTGCATCGAATCAACATTATGAGAATAGTTACCAGTCATCGCACTAATACATGGATATTGTAATATATTAATTTTAATTAGATCGAAATGCTTTAATAGTCTAGATAATTAAGACGTCTATTACTTCAATGAATACAGTACCTTCACTAGGTAATGACATCATTTTATAGGTCCACGAGATTAAAACCAACTGCCCGGAATTCTATGACAATAAATTGTCTAAATTCAATTTTTATGAGTCTAACGCAAATGACCGGATAATGACGACATTTGTCGTATTAACATATTTTGCCATCACTAACCTGTTAAGAACGACAATATGAGACTTACTAACGATCATATTCATGGTTCTCATCAAAACACACCAGCCTAATATTATTGTTCGATATAGACCGATCACAACGACACTATGAAAATTGATATTCTAAATTATATTCGTTGAAGACTGCATCAAATGACCAGATACCGACGATATTTGTTGTACTCGTCTGATTATAAATACAGTATAAGACTTATAAACCTCCATATTCATGGGTCTTATCGAAAGACGCCGGCGTAATATTGTTCATTATAGACACTACATGAGACATGAGACTAAAATCAAATAACCTGATAAGAACGACAGTATGAGACTTACTAACGTTCACAATTAAATAATGATTTTATTGGAAATTGCCGGCGTAATATTGTTGTTTATTATCGCCCGGATGATAATGACACATACGGCTTTGAGAATAACGAGTATCGTTCAGTATCTGGATCCCTACGACACTATAAGAATTAATATTCTGAATTCTATTTGCTTGAGACTACAATTAAATGACCGGCTACTGACGAAATTTGTTGTACTCGTCTAATTACAAATACAGTATAAGACTTATCAACATCCATATTCATGGGTCTTATCAAAAACCGCAGGCGTAATATTGTTTATTATAGACCGGATAATATAAACACATAACTTTTAAAACAAAACTATTACTGATATACGATTTCGGTCTACTCAAACATTTTTTAAGATCACTATCAATTACTTTAGACAAAAAATGTGTGGGACTATTAATAGTAGAGATAATCGGTCTAAGAGGGTAATTATGTTTATGTATTTTTGGTAAATCATAGGGTCTGGATAAAACGGTATTAGTTTGAGTTAAACAATTTTTATTATTATTCATATTTAAATTCTAAGAAGTCATTATTGTTAAAATTCAATAAAATTTCATAAACCTTTGACTGCAAAGATCGTAAAGGATTTCTTTTTACAACTTTGTATGTATTGGTGTTACTGAGTAAATCATTCATCTTAGATTTATAATTATCAACATTTAAACATTCAGTTAAATTGCCCTTATAATAGACACACGGCACAAGTATGTAGCACTTGACTGTGACTCGAGGAATTTTCCTCTTAATAATTTATCATAATATGTGACTTTTTGAATTATTGGTACGCATTTAGTTTAATTTTTTCACGACTTTATTTTATTGTAATTATATTTATAATTTTTTGTTGCTAATAAATATCTGAAGAGGTTGGAAACCAAACCAACGAAACGTCGTCAGCTAATTGTTGGAGTTTGTATTTTTTATTCAGTATTTTATATGGGTTGAATCTCTCATCGTTGTTCCTTCTTTATTTATTCTATGGGAATAAATATTCTAATTTCTATTTATATCACAGTTCTCATAATGTCGTCGTGATACAGTCACTTAACCATATTCATTATGTTCAAAGATTTTTGTGTCGTTATTACAAAGGTTCTTATTATCCCGTCATTTCATTTTAATCTCTATGCTTGAAGCTTTGCATTTCGTCGTTATCCGTTGATTAATCAAATAAATGATTCTTGAGCATAGATGGTTAGTAAGTCCCATACTGTCGTTTTTATCAGTTTAAATATAGCACAATTCCGTGAAGCGACAGATGTCGTCATTATCTGGTCATTTGCGTTTAACCTTATATAAATAGAATTTAAAACGGTATTTCTCGGAAATACCGGTCAGTTAGTACTAAAATCGTTGACGTGTAAAATATCGTCATTATCGGGTCTAAGTACTAAATTTTTTAAAATGTGAGACCTCTTATTATTTAGACCTGTCACGTGTGAATACTCACACGTGTATAGCGT
>QLSS01000302.1:95909-117322 GCA_024372645.1 Trichomalopsis sarcophagae | reverse complement strand
ACCTCACGGAGAACAAAACCATCGAGACTCACACGTAACATTTTCTGGTGCTAAGTGTGGGGTTTTGTTCGCAAATTATACGGGCGTATTTTAGCACGCGATAGAAATAGATTACTCGGTTATCATTCCAATCCAATAGACGGGAAGGATAGATGAACTTTGCCTGTGTACTCGCCACTGCAGCCACTTTAAGGTAAGTCAAGTAAATATTAATATAAACTAACAATTATACCCTGGGATTAACACCAGTGAGAACTCTTCCAGTTCGGATAACTAACAACTAACTTAAACCGCTCCGAAATATAAAAAAATTCCGTGGTCTTAGGTACCGTGACAAAATACGAAACATGGCAGAATCAAATCCGTCCGATTATAAAATATCAAACTTCAACGAAAATAATGATCTCGAAACACAGAACATATTCATACGCGAGGCTAACGATCCCGACACATTTCAAAGACGCTTGCAAGAATTCGAGACTTCAGCGGAACCGGCGCTCCTTCTACACACTCGATTAATAATCGCATTGCAACTCGCGGACGTGGCTATGGAGCATCCGTCGAGGGGAATGATCGACACCGCGATAAGTCACATACAGGGAATATTACAGCAAGGACAGTTGATCCCAACCGATAAATTACAATTGCTGAAGATCGCGAAAGAACACCTCCTGCAAGTTCGAGGCAAATTAGAACTTTCGGGAATAAATGACAAAACGTCGCAACAATCTAACCTCCACACGACATATAATAACGGAACGATTCCCAAGTGTAAAACATTTAACGAAAACGACCCACTCACGCTCGATATCAAGGAAGGAATATCAGACGACTGTGTTACAAACCGAGACCCAACTATTCGGCGAAACATGTGTATCGAGCTAAGCCCCGTCGCGCTAGACACAGTAAATGACACCGATGGCAAAAAACCAATCCTTGCCTCAGCTCGAAACGACAGAATAAGCTGGATCGACACGAGAAACGACGCAGACGACGTACGTTATACCGAACACCGAGGATTAACCTTCACCGAACAGCTACCTACCGATAGACGTCTTAACCGATCGCTGCTAGGCGAAGTACCCGATTCTAAAAATCACGTGCTACCTTCTATAGGTAATTTCTTCGACAAGCTTGACACCGAGCTACAACCTACGGCGCAACCGGGAGACTACAATTTTATAGAGCAATACGAACAATTCAAAAAACGCATGCAGGATAAGGTACGCGAGGATTTAAATTTAAAACCGACTTCTGACCCAATAATCCGACACACGCAAACCGTATAACAGCATAGAGACCGCTCTCGAGACGGGGGCTGGATGTTCTCGCTAGACCAAGCACTAAACACAATCCCTCATTACGACGGAATTCCAGACATGCTTGCACTATTTTGTCGCGCAGTTCGCGACGTGATTCAAGAATTCGGCCCGGACTCCGAACGCTGGGTACTCAACTAGTTGGCATCGAAGTTTCGGGGACGTGCTGTTGACGGCTACACTTCGCACCTGACGCAATACGACACCGTGGAGCGGTTGCTAGCCGATTTAACTACGCAGTACAGGGGCGTTGGCAGAGCGGACAAAGTTTTAGCTGACCTTAAAGTAATTCGCCAATACGCAGGAGAAAGTGCCGGAGACTACGGACTATGCGTTCTAACATTGCACAACCGATTGTTAAACATCTATGACGCGAGCCGCGACATGCGCAACTGGGAGAGAGCTACTTATAAAAATAACGCCGATAAGGAGGCCCTCGAACAATTTTTATTCGGTCTAAACGGGGCATTACAACACCAAGTTCGTTCAAAAAACCCACTATATCTCAGAGAAGCTATCACAGAGGCCGAAGCATTCGAACACCGTACTAGCGCGCGCCGCGCATACAGTCAGCAACCGGATCCAATTCGCGAAGACAGCACTAAAATTCCGTCTTCGGCATCCGAGCTTATGAAAATCGCAAAGGCAGCATATGAACCGAAGGCCACGCCGATAGCCAGCGAAGCTGTCAGGTACACTACGGTATGAGCGTTTGTAACAATTGTCGGCAACAGGGCCACTTAGAGAAAGACTGCAAGGAAAAGAAATGTCGATATTGTAACATACCGTTCCACACCTATGTTGAATGCTTGTCGTTGGAAAACGCGATAAATAACGTACGTCTCAGTAAAGAAAAACTTGAACAGCTAGCGTCAGCACCCGTTGCCGCTGCTCAACCAGTAGTATATACCCCCTTCCCCATACCCACCCCAGCCCCGATGCCGTACGTCATACCTGCACCGCAAGCAAACAACGGGACGCAGAATAATAGCGCTCCCCAAGAAAATTACGGAAAGCAAAACGGCGCTGATCGAAAGAACAACGTGCACAAATACTCAGGGGAACGTAACGGTAGGGACAATAGAAACTATGACAACAATAACGGGTACAATAATCGAGACGGTATTAGAAACTATAACAACGATAATGGGTACGATAATCGAGACAATGACAGGAATTATAGCAACAATAATAGGTACAACAATGATAGAGGCGACAATCGAAATTATAATCGGCGCGAAAATGAGGGATACGACAACAGGCGTAATGATCGTGGGTTTGAAAATCGTCGATACAAGCGGGATTTTGATAATCGACGAAACGACAGACGATTTGACAATAGGCGCAACGACGGTAGAGGCAACAATAATAACATTCGCTACAATGATCAGAACAACGGCAATCATAACATTGACCGTAATAGACAAGATAACGGAAATTCCAGAAATCAGTCTGGAGATTCTTTAAAATTGCAGGATGCTCGTTACCAGTCGGGGGTATCGAGCAATCAATAAGCAATAGAACACCGAATCCGAAACCGACGCAAACACAAGAAAAAATAATAGAGGGGCCAATCGATAAAAAGCAGGAGAAAATTGAAGATACAAAAAAGCAAATAAAAGAGATAGCCGTACAATTTAATAAGTTAAAAGAACAGTCGAAATAGGAAAAAGAAGCCAATGTGCAGGAGAAGGTTAATAATCGAAAGTACTTAATAAGATTTACTACAGCGGGACGTAAACCACCGATCGTAGAGCTTACGAGCGAAAAGTTAGAAGGAAGGAAATCACGTTTCTATGCGGATAGTGGAGCCGATGTTACGTTGATTAAAGCGAGTAACGTCACTGATAGGACAATAATTGATAAACAATATGTAATTGCCATTAACGGAGTTACACCTGGCGAATGCTTATGTCTAGGTAGGACAAATATGAGTTTAGAGGGACTACAGTGCGACGTGCACGTGGTTCCTGACGAATTTCCCATTGATACCGATGGAATCTTAGGATGGGATGTGCTTTCAAAATACGGTAGAAAGGTCAATGCTGCAGACAGATGTATAGAATTTGGACAGACGATTATACCATTTACTCAAGACGAAAGATTTATCATACCAGCACGTACGAGACAAGTAATGTACACAAGAGCAAGCGATAGATCAGAGCAAGTAGGATTTGCCCCTTTACAAAATTTAGGAGAAGGATTATACTTTGGAAATTTCATCGGTATTAACCAAGAAGGTAAAATACACGCCTTATGCATTAATACTACAGAATATGAGGTAGAGTTAAATCCACCAGAGGTAACACTGGAAGCCTGCGAAGCCATTAAGGAGGGGGGAGAAGAATTTGATCTAGAAGAAGGCTAATACCGTCAATATACTGTCAATATTTTCCAATGAAAGCAAGAGTAGGGCCGAAAGAATTTTTGAACTTCTTGATCCAGAGACACTTAAGGATTTAACGGAGGAAGAAATAACTCATATTAAAGAAATCATCCGGGAGAATCCACATATCTTCGGGCTACCTGGAGAGAAACTTAAGGCAACAACACTAGTGTCACACAAGATACCTACTATTACAAATGTTCCAGTACAATCGAAAGGACATCAACCAAGTCAGGAAGAGAAAGAGGAGTTGGGGCGCCAGATAAAACAACTGCTAAAGGACGACATAATCCGACCAACAGATTCACCCTACAGCTCTCCTATATACGTGATACCAAAAAAAGCCGCAGCAGACGGTACAAAAAGATGGTGACTAGTAACAGATTTTAGAAAACTGAACAAAGTAACGGTAGGAAATAGCTACCCGATACCCAATACAGCAGGCATTATTGACAGCGTCGTCTCAGCTAGGTACATAACCGCCATAGACTTGACGACCGGATTCTATCGGATACCAATGGATCCCGCAGACGCCCACAAAACAGCCTTTGCTGTACCATTCGGCCATTACTGCTGCAAACGTTTAGGCATGGGACTCAAAGGCGCTCCTTCAACATTTCAGTCCCTGATGGACTTAGCACTTGCAGGCCTACAAGGGACAGAATTGTATGTCTATTTAGATGATATAATCGTTTTCGCTAAGGATCTTGAAGAGCACCGTAAGAAGTTACGACGCTTGATGAAGAGACTAGACTACGCCAACTTGACTATCGAGCCCATGAAGTGTCAATTCCTACAGCGAGAGGCACACTTTTTAGGACATATCGCTGGAGGTGGGAAAATCCGAGCAGATCCTAAGAAAATAAAAGCAGTAAATACATTTCCAATACCAACAAACGCCAAGAAAGTCAAACAATTATTACGACTCGCAGGTTATTACAGGCGCTTTATCAAAGACTTCGCGAAATCAGCAGCAATTCTATCTAGACTGTTGAGGAAGAACGAGCCCTTCGTGTGGAAAGAAGAGCATCAGCAAGCCTTTGACTAACTACGAACGGCATTGTGCGAGGAACCAGTGATGAAGGCACTAGACTTAACTATGCCCTTTTTAGTAATAACCGACGCATCTGATTACGTCATAGGGGCCATTTTAAGTCAAGGACAGTTAGGCCGCGACCAGCCCTGCGCTTATACATCACGAGGCCTCAAGGGTGCCGAGCTAAGATATTCCACTTACTAACTATCGACGGGAGCCGGAGCCAGACACGTCACAGTGTCCCCGTACTCTTCTCGTGTCGAATCGTACACGTGCTGTCGGACGTGTGAGTTAGCTCGTAATTATTTTCGAATCAAAAATATTTCACAGCGCTCGATAAACAATATCATTATAAATTATTTCCTCTGATTGCCTATAATTTACTACAAACATTAACTTATATTTTCTATATCGTTCTATGCTCCCATGTGCTTCAGATATACTATATTGATCACAATTAATAGTGTGTCTAAATCTAACCCAAGTGGAAGAATTTACACCGAGCAGGATCATCAACGTACACATCACACGGTGCTGTGCAATACATCTGCGTTAAGGAAAACTTAGGGTAAAAATAACAATATATACTCGTTACTTAAGACCCCCGGATTACGCATTAGAAGTGATAAAAAATGACAAAGAGTGACCGAAAAACGACGTAAATAAATAATATAAATAATAATATCTGTAAATATTATATATACCTTAAATTCATCTATATACTATATACCTTTAAATGATCTTTTACAAATGTTCCATCAAACTGAAAGTAATTGCGTGATAATTTGAAGACCTGAACAAAAAAAAAAATAAATAAATCGTTAACAACATAAGAGTATCCTTCCAGCGTCTGCCAACAATATATATGTTGCCCAACTCTCACGGCGAGGACGTGCTGGTAAGGTATATTTTTTCGAGAGTCATTCTAGCGCTGCATTCAAACAAATGGTGCAGCCGATTTTCACATTTTCAGCGCTGCATTCAAACAAATGCTGCAGCCGATTTTTGCATTTCCACCGCTGCATCCAAAGCAATGCTACAGCCGATTTTCACATTTCCAGCGCTGCATCCAATGCAATGCTGCAGCCGATTTTCACATTTCCAGGGCTGCATTCAAACGAATGCTGCAGCCGATTTTTACAATATTTCTTTAAATACAATATTTTTTGTATAAATTTGTGTACATTCATTGCATGTAACCTCCTCCACTTTGCCTTTAAGCTCCTCCCTTTCTAATATGTAGTAGTGTAAATATATGAGTAATCCCCCTGTTAGAAAAAGTTAATAGTAGCCGATAAAATGTCTGATCGAGCTGAATAGGGAATCTTAATTTCATTTTTTGGATTTAGGTCGATATGAGCCAATATAGGTCGATATATGCCTATAAAAACTCTATACAAAAAATAACAATTGAAATCGATATATCTCGAGTCTCTTTATTTCAATTATAAGTTTTTGTATGAAGTTTGATCGGTCTATATCGATCCATATCAACTTATGTCAGATTTTATCAAGACCTATTGCAAAAAATGAAATTAAAATTCACCATTCAAGTAGATAAAAAATGTTATCGATTTGAATGGTGAATCTTATTGATTTTTATCGGGTTGAATCGGTTTTTTAGCAGCGCCGCCAAACTTTTAAAATTTGAAAATATACCAAAAAATGCTAAAACTTCGTTCACAAATGTAGCACACTATATAATAGAAAATTCCAATAACATTGCCTGTATAATTTCGTAGATACCACGGTATACATATACACACACATACATATGGACATTTTCTAAAAACACTTAATTTAAATTTCTAACATACCAAAACGTATTTTCTAGATGTTTGACAAAACTGAAAATTTTACTATTACAAAGCTAAAGGAATTTAGGAGAAAGTAATATAAATCATTTATTCGAAATTTAAAAAATGTACATTTACTTTATAAAGTATGGCATATTATCCAGTGAGGACATAAATTATTCCTCAATAATAAATAACATACAGTTAAATTTAACAAATAATTTGGACAAAAAATATTTTTTTTATAACGATCTAAAAAAGAAGCTGCGAAATCATTGGCACGTAGCTTCCTCCAACTTAATTTATAGTTCCAAAAAATAAAATATTGTTTTAATCCATCGTAGTATGTTAATACTTTTTTAAAATGTTTTAAAAAAATTTTCTGTATGCAAACTTAGATAAATACATTGCCTAATCATTATATTGTTAATTAAATTTAAAATGAAGAACTGATATTTTAAATTTTACATAGAAAAATAATTTTTGTCAAAATTAAATTTTTTCTCCGGATATGAATAATGATAAAAAATGAATTAAAACTCACATGAAAATTAGACCTCAAAACCACCTAATACTATGCATTTTCTTGAAACATTCTGGATTTTGTTAGCAAGTTATAAGTTTTAACAAAAATAATTATTTTCAGTTATATAGGGTATACAGCGTGAAAGATAAAAAAATATAATCCCTAATATCTTTTGAACTAATTTGTGTAATAAGCTGCAAAATGCATATCTATATTTTCCCAAATTATAAGTTAATTTAAGCCTTTTTACTCCCGTAAACGTTGGACATAGAAAACTCAGTTTTTTGATTTTTGATTATTCACTCAAAAACTAATGCATGGATCAACATGAAATTTTAACAATTCATAAGTATTGTTATTAAGCATAGTCATGGATTTTTTAAAGGTATTGTATCAATTACTTTTAAAGATATGAGAATTTTGCAGAAAAAACGTTTTATTAAATATCAAAATAACTATTAATGCAAAATAATTAATTTATTACAAAGGTTCTTATTATCCGGTCATTTCATTTTAATCTCTATGCTTGAAGCTTTGCATTTCGTCGTTATCCGTTGATTAATCAAATAAATGATTCTTGAGCATAGATGGTTAGTAAGTCCCATACTGTCGTTTTTATCAGTTTAAATATAGCACAATTCCGTGAAGCGACAGATGTCGTCATTATCTGGTCATTTGCGTTTAACCTTATATAAATAGAATTTAAAACGGTATTTCTCGGAAATACCGGTCAGTTAGTACTAAAATCGTTGACGTGTAAAATATCGTCATTATCGGGTCTAAGTACTAAATTTTTTAAAATGTGAGACCTCTTTATTATTTAGACCTGTCACGTGTGAATACTCACACGTGTATAGCGTTGCTAGTTATAATGCAATCGATGCATAAGTCGCCAAATCCGCGCATAGCAACAGCTCGGACTCACCCTGAAGCCCGTTTCTTTCGATTCAGCATAACCTCCCTTCCACGATTTCGGATAACCGCGCGGGTAGGAATCACGCCACCCGAGGATTCTATAAAAGGGAGTGCATGCGGGCGCTCGCCCCGATTCCGCCACCCACGATCCAGCATTAGACAGGTAGTTTTGACTCGGAGACAACAGATAGGATCGTACACTTAGAGCGCACATTCTCCGAGATCACCTTAAATACGCGTTCTCTCTTTCATACAATCAGTTCATTGTGAATTACGATTAATAAACAGACACATTCATCGATAATCTCTCGTGTTCGTTGGTTACCCCGGTAATTTCGCAGCAACCGTGAGCTTAACACCTCACGGAGAACAAAACCATCGAGACTCACACGTAACATTTTCTGTTGCTAAGTGTGGGGTTTTGTTCGCAAATTATACGGGCGTATTTTAGCACGCGATAGAAATAGATTACTCGGTTATCATTCCAATCCAATAGACGGGAAGGAAAGATGAACTTTGCCTGTGTACTCGCCACTGCAGCCACTTTAAGGTAAGTCAAGTAAATATTAATATAAACTAAATTACTTTTAAAGATATGAGAATTTTGCAGAAAAAACGTTTTATTAAATATCAAAATAACTATTAATGCAAAATAATTAATTTATTTTTAAAATATAGGTATTTTTATACGCTATTAGTTACATTTGATCGCATTTGGAAAATTTTATTTCATCATAAAAAATAATAGAAAATAAAATTTTTTAAATTTGAAAATTCACAATAAAACCAAAATACATTGATCGATATTACATTATAGATATTACGGTAAACAT
The DNA here is from genome assembly GCA_024372645.1 of Trichomalopsis sarcophagae. Lineage (NCBI taxonomy): Eukaryota > Metazoa > Arthropoda > Insecta > Hymenoptera > Pteromalidae > Trichomalopsis > Trichomalopsis sarcophagae. The sequence continues at coordinate 108,511 of QLSS01000302.1, read as the reverse complement.
ACACACATACACACACACACATATATTCATACGAATATTTCCTAAAAAAATTTATTCAAACTTGTTTACGTAAATTACGTATGAAAAACATGTATCACACTGTAAACGTAATACTGTTAATATTTTAGATAAGTCACAATTTATTTTAATTGCGAAAAAATGATATGACAACTATACCTGCATTTTTATTTTATTTTAAGTATGAGTAATGCAATATTTTCAATGTGTCGAATTTTATTTAACTATTATATCAATTTTAAATTAACTTTTAACAAATAGTACTAATTTAAAATTGTTCAATGCGATAGTGTCATAAACGAAATGCAACCGAGCGAGCGTTAGCGAGCGAGGCATTTGTCGCTAGTAATATTAATTAATAGTTAATCGTAGACGTTCGTTTAAAGAAAATTAATAAGTTCATTTTATTTTATAAAATCAATGGTTTCACGATTCACAAATGACATTTTATACAGGCACGTGTGTGCGTGGATATATACTCGGTTAATTCTAAACATAAAATTAAAACAAGGATGTGATAATAAATATATGAATCAAGGACTTGTACGTATTTGAAATGATGTAATTCTATACACATTAGTAATTAAGGAAAATAAATAGGATGTATATTTCTTAATTATAAGTTACAATACTACCTAAACAAATATATAAATTGCGATTTATAGTGGCAACGATAGAAATTAGATGTTATTTTCATTAATAAATACTATTTCTTTTTGATATACTTGACAACGATAGACTTGTCATTCATACCCTTATTCGACAAAACAAACAACTCTGTCTCTTTTAATTTACTGTACAAAACATATTTACTAATATTTAAAATTCACGATTAATGAACCTTCAATAGAGTGAATTTTCTATTTCAATTCTTTGACCGTGTTTGTGATAAATGCAACACCCACAGTCCATATAAAATCATATAATAAACAAAACAAAACACGTTGCAGCCAATTCCTCAGAAAACGAATAGCAAGGCGAGTAACGTAGGCCTCAGTAATAAACCAACGAGCGCAGAATCACCGATAGCAAACCTCCGACAGACATTGTTAGACTTAGAGGAGATAAGTAGAGAAGATAAGTCGGGAGTCCTAATCAAAATATAGGAAAACGGAGCGCAAAGTGGCAACGTGATATCCGACGAAATGAGAGACAACAAGAGGAAACCAAGCACAGAGACACCATACGAAAGTATAGACTCCCCACAGCAGATTCTAACCAGGCACATTCCCGCAGCCCCAGACAACAGTCATCCTAGCACTCCAAAACGCACTCCTCCGATCTACAGACCAAGGAAAGATTTCTATCATATTACACCGCAAATAGACGATCGAGCCAACGATGAACCCTTGCCTGAGAGCAACACTTCAGACGCATCCAGGGGAGACATCGATATAAGCCTCCATGACAAAAGAAAACGCGACGATACTAGTCCCATAAGGGGAGGAAGCCGCGACGGGTCCGAAGAGCCAATGGAGGACTCGTTAACCGATCAACCAGCGACCGATCGAACAGCGGAAACTAAGGGCACGTCGCCCAGAGCTCAGCCAGCTCCGACACCATACACGGGAACTGACTCAGATGCAATTGCCCGACGGTATTACGTGTACTCATAGCGTGAAGATTGTGCAGAGCCATCCAAACGATTGATGCACGAGAGAAACATTCCCATGGAGCCACCGGGAAACTGCCTGTTCAATTCAATAATAAAAATCTTAAATCAGCAAATGACACCAAGCCAACTGAGATACAAACTCTTGTGCAGCCCACATGTGGAAACCTGTGGTGATCCAGAAAAGGCACGGCGCATCTTGCTATCAGAAGTCGAGTACGGAGACGCAGATTGCATATACGTATTCTCGAGGGAGTTCGGATATAACGTGTGTGTGCACTTCCAAGCAAATAGTCGAAACAATTACTGTCACTTCGATCTAAACGAAGGCAAAGAATTTATACACTTACATCTAGCGGGCAAGCACTTCACTCCGTATGTCATAACAGAAGACGAATCCGACGAAGAATCAGAATCTGAATCAGAGCAGGAAGAACAACCCACTAACTTCCAAAGAAACCCTCACGTAAGAGAAGCCATGGCACGCTATTTAATAGCCGAAGTGCGACCAGAACAAGATTCACCAGAGTGGAAAAGAGACCCTAATAATAAGGAGCTATTCACTGGGGTACAGAGCCTGAATGACCATCCGTTCGCGCATAAATGCAACCTAACTTATATTTTAGCAGAAGACATGATCCTCAACACAGAAGTATTAAACGCTTTGATAGAAAGACGCTACATACACGCTGAAGAACTCTTAGAAACACAACGTTTTGAAGGCGAAATCATCGTAACAAAACATAGGGAGACTTACATGTTCGGAATCGTTTTAAAGAATCACCTACACGACAAACCCTTAAGGCCAGATATTGCTAGATGCGTAAAAACGCTGCAGTCATTAACTGAAAAATACGAAATAACAACGTTTGGCCTTATCAGAGATTTGGGAATAATCACGCTCGCAGACTGATAACACGTAATTGAGCAATGTAATAATACCTTTAAAGGAAAAGCAATATGAATCGTACTGTTTAAAAATAACCTACCAGTACCCAAGGTCGAGGACAGATACAGACTCATTAAAGAATATCACGAGTCATCAATTGGCGACCATAAGGGAACGAACAAAACATATAACCGAATAGCCGGCGAATACTATTGGCGAAACATGCAAGCAGACGTTAGACAGTTTGTTCGAGGATGCGCAGGGTGCCAAGAAAAAAACTGGTGCGTGTAAAAACAAAGCTACCAATGCTTATCACTGATATCCCATCGCAACCATTTGACAAAATATAAATTGATTTCTGCGGACCAATGACCCAAACCGAACGAGGAAACCGATACATATTAACCATCCAAGATAACTTTACAAAATTTTGCATATTAGTGCCAGTCGGACAAGCAACAGCACGGAAATAACGCGAGCACTTACAGAGAAAATAATCTGCTATTTCGGCTCACCCGTAACCCTCATTTCCGATCAAGGAGCACACTTCACGAACCGAGTGATGGAAGAATTCGCACGCATATTCAGAGTCAATAAGTACTCAACAACAGCGTATCCCCAGTCTAACGGCGGAATAGAACGAATGCATCATACACTTAAAGAGTACATTAAAATGTATATCAAGGGCAACGATAATTGGGATGAAGTAGTACCATTAGTACAGCACGCGTATTACTCCACGGAACACGACGGACTAGGATACTCACCACACGAATTAGTTTTTGGCCGACGGGCACGCACACCGTCAAGCTTCCCACCACGAGAGCACTTACAAACGTACGACAACTATCTTGCTGACACAACAGAAGCTTACGCTCAACTTAGAACAATGGCAGCGATGAATCTAGTACAATCAAAACACCGCTCGAAACACTACTACGACAGGAAATTAAACGTGCAACACTTTAGAGAAGGAGAAATGGTATATGTTCTCAAGGAGCCCAAAGTCGGCCAATTTAAACCCGAATATAAGGGCCCGTGCGAAATCATAGCTATTAACTACTCAACACACAACGCGAAGATACTAAAAGGGGATAAAACACGGATAGTAAATATAAATAAACTTAAACGATATATACAGGTGATCGAACAGAAGAAGGGTACCAACATAAGCATAACTAATACTTGAACAAAATAAACTTTCAACAATTGTATCGGAAGAAAATGATAAAATCACTATATGAGAATAGTAAGATAAATAAATACAATACTAGAAACACTTAAATTAAACAAGAGTTAAATTTAACAAACAATTACATTAAATCAATAATGAATAAACGGTAAGAAAAGCTCGAACATCTAGCGACCCCCGGACGCAGCAAGGCTCGAGCAGCTCAGGAAAACAAGTATAGGAAAATTATACTAATATAAATCAATAAATAAACAAGACTTAACAAGAAAACTAGTAGGAGATGACGCTTGGATCAAGACTATGGTTTAAATAAATAATCACTGGAAGTCCCAGTAAAACCATATATATTAATCAAATACAAATCACAAGAATTTAAAGCATTGTAAACACATCACCACGGAAGAGTGGGATAACGATCGTCGGAATCCTCGGAAGCTCGCAAGTCGATAGATCGATGGGTCCCAGGCGAAAGAGGCCGCGGACGATAAGAACAGGAGTCACTATGACTAGACCAGGCATCGGCAGCGGGCACCCCAGGGCAACCTAAGTGATGATGACGGCAAGGGAATCGCATTCTGGACCCGATTCCTTGAAGCAGACGGTTCCTCCAGACCGGAGCAGATCCCCAACATACAGGGCAAACCCTACAGTGGGATAGGCATCTATCACACACGGCGTGACCATTATCGCACTGCCGAAAGAGTTCAGTGACAAGCATGCATTTGCTCACCGGCCAGAGATTCCAACACTAAGTTTCGCACATTACCACGCGGACCGCGGCAGATAGCACAAACCGTAGTATTATCCCGACAAAAGCTACATACCGAATGACCATTTAAGCATTGATAAATAGGCGTGAACATGTAATCACAACAAATCGGACAGGGCACTAATACGGGACCGGAATTATTCGAAACCGATAACCGGGAAGACGGACGCGCGTCTACCTCGGTACTACGCGATGACGAATCACTCGAAAGCATAAAGAAGGGAGAGGCGAATGAATCGCTAGAGGAATTAACCGCAACCATGGATCGCTCAGGCGGCGCACTGAGCACCGACGGTGATAAACGAGGTAAAGCGTCCCGAGATAAAGTTAGGCGTGATGGTACCGCGCGGGAGACCTCAAACGACGGCACGGAGTCGAAAGTCGGGAGCAAGTCGCCGGCAGACGGAAACACCGACTCGTAATTCTCCGAATTCATACGCGTAACGTTATAAGTACTGTCTTGGATAACGGGACGAGAGACAGGTAAATCCGCAGGAAAATACCCGGTACAAGCAGGAGCACTGTCATCGAAGTCGCTCCTAACATCCGGCGCGGGAACTGCCTCGGAAGCAGAAACCGGAGCGCTATTGTACCAATAACCGGCTCACTCTGATATGTTCTCTTGCATCGAATCCGAACCACCGTTGCAAACAGACGAAGCGACCAAATCTCGAGTAGTAGCACGCGGATACACGACGGATGTATGAGGCACCTCGGTACCGGAGCGCTCCTCGTTAACCCCAACCGGAAAGGAAGGCGGATAGGTACTCGTCATTGGGGGCAATGGTGCGGAAGGATAGGACACTGCAGAAGGATAATACGGGAATCGGAATACGCCCTGCACGACCCGACCTGACAGACTCGAGCTCGGCAACGTCGTCTCGGCAGAGCTGCGGCTAGGCGTCTGACTATACCCAGGACGTCTCGCACGTGTCACATGGAGAAAGGACTACAAACATATTACAAAAATAAGGGAAACAACACACGGACGAATAACGGAAACAACAAGCAACTAACGGAATAAGAAGTTAAAATAAAATTACTACTCACTTGCGCACTAGGCAAAACAACGGAAATGGACCGAGTCGGAGGTAGACTGCGCCGAAATACACCAGAGCCAGATGAAGAAACAGATCCCGAGGGCCGACGGCAACCACGACCAGCTGTTCGACTTGATGTAGAAGAGAAGTCACGCGCAACAGGTGCCCCTCCAATAGCACCTCGACCACGACCAGACTGAACGCCGCTAAACACCGCCATCTGAGAGATTCCGAGACGCCAATGGGTGGTGGATCCACGGTAGAATTGTAACCCCTGACAAGGTTCATCGACGCCGAAGAGTGCAAATACTCCCGAACAGACCGGAGAAACAGCATATCCTCGATCATCTGATCAAGGATGACAGTCGGAGCCTTAACTCGAGAAAAGATGCGATCGACAGCAACCCTCATACGAGACGGAAGAAGAGGCGAGGACGCTCGTACCTCGCCAGCCGGGAAAGATCGCCTAGGGTAAGAGCGCCTAAAGGTACGAGGTCCGGATCCAGACCCACACGAGCCAGAAGAAGCCATCTTTCCTTCTTTTCTCTGAAAACACCAGAGAAATATTTCAGGGAAGAACGCAGCTTCCACGAAAATATGACCACATAGAGCACTTAATAACGAATACTTACCAATAAATTCAGAAGGAGATGAAGCAACAGCACGAGGCATCAAAAGCACTCGAAGAAAATCACGCAAAACGGACAACAAAAGAGACGGACAGCAATTCAGCTAGCAGTGAGGTAGAAAGGAGCGATCACGATCAATTTATACAAACAAGCAAAGATTCCCCTAATGGCAATTTCGCACAAACTCTGTCAGTGGGTCTAGACGAAAAGTGCCGAGACAGCGTCAGCACTCAGTCCGGAAGACAAGGTGCGACGGCAGGCGGTGCAGCGCGCGACAAATGTCGGGAACGAAAAACGCGAACGCATACAAAATATTACGAACGATATTACGATACAATTATTTAACCGCGAGACAAGTACGATTCTTCAACTATGTAAGGCCTAATTTAGTTATCGCAGAAACGGTGAAAAGAACATTAACGGTACCTGTAAGCTTAACAAAAAAAGGTCATTCGCTACGTAAAAATAGGGATAATATTACGAGGAATAATTAAGCAAACAACACTAACTTAAATAATCAGAAACACGGCAGATGCGAAAGTTAGTGTAGAATAAAGCCAATAAAAGAAAAAAAAAAACAATATAATAAAAGAGCACGAAAAGAAATTAGCAAAAGGTGACAAGAATATTCCGCCAACCGGACGAATGGCGGAAAAAACTAAGAACCCCATCACCTCCCCACTATAGCAGCCAAGGTCGAGAAGGGGACACTAGCCGAATCAGCAGATACTCATAAAAAAAAAAAAAACTACGATTCAAAAGAAATACTGCCACTACGACATTCAAAGAAAAATGCGTCCATATAAAATAAGGATTCGTTATACTTGGAACCCCGACAATTCTCTGCACGATATCATTGACGGACCTTGCCGGCATAAAACCAGAAGCAGCAAAAGGAAGCGGAGGGAACTAATGCAACAAAGGAGAATAGGCAGGGATATCAGTAACAATGCAAGCATATCTCGAGGCTCTACCGAACGCCTCAAGTAAAGCTATTCATTTTATTATAAGGCACTAAGAAAATAATACTGAATCTCCCTATCCTTAATATGTATACAAGTAAGGTTGGTTAACTATACAATTACACTTAGAATCTGCGGTACATACTAAAATAAACCACTAATTAAACAACAAAATAAAATTTACAATAGCAGGAGTAATAGTAGTAACAAAAAATTACAAACACATATATTACCTTCGATTACGAACGTAGAAAAGGACGGAATTCATAACGGGTCACGGAATTAATGTGTCTCTATATGATATTCTCTACGCTCCTACACTTCAACTATACTCACTTTTACGCTTCATTCCATCAATCGCACTCATACAGACGCACGCATAATTAACATGAGCGACCAATCAACGCAAACAGAGCAAACCAGCGCGAGAAAGGAACATGTTTTAGAACAAATCCTCTCGTGTTTGCTCATGTTCGACGCTGACTTTAAGCCCACACACCAACGGCACGCACTTTTCGGTGTACTTCCGGGCGCATGGGCGATCCGGTGGTGGCGCATTAAATGACACTTCTGTTTATATATCTTGGGACACAAGGAACAGGCGTGATGCTTGGAACTGCCGCCAGGGTCGTACTCTACTTGCGCATGTGCCCGCATATGTGGCAACAAAGAAGTGGTGAAGAGACACCCGTCGGTAGAACAGACATGCCTCCGGAAAAACCGATCCCTCACGACAGCCGTCACGGTGGGATTGGAAGGAACATAACCCACAGCATAAGAAGGACAACGGTAGGTGACGAACCGATCAGCACCGGCATTCCACCTAGGACGCCCGACATTCACTGCCTCGGCAACACTGATGCCTAAGTTGATCACCTGGTGATATATACCCGGCCCTACGTAGACAGGGTCCCCGGGCCGCTGCGTGATGAACTGATGCGGAATGTTGCGAGCCTGAAGATACTCGGACGTAATGCAGATATTCTTATGATTAGCCGAACCCTCAAGCGGCCAATAGAGTCCCCTAGAGCTACCGACAAATCATAGAAACTCCGTGGATGCACAAAGAGCCACACCTTCCCCGCGCCCAATTCGCCAAACCGAATCACATTGGCGCTGTCAAGGTAGTTGTCCTCCACATGTATGTCAGTCAGGGCATACCGCCCCGACACGTACATCGAGGGTTCATTAACCCCGAACGCAGCTAGGGCGTCAGGATTTCCGACGACCGACGCTGGGGTAGTATTCTGCCAGTAAACAGGAGAAAGACGGCCCGAAGCGACGTCGCGGACACACTGGTCGAAGAAGGCGCGCGTATCAGCCAACGAGCAGAGATCTGGCGCACCTGTGCGAAAGGGAACCTAATAAAAAGAAAAAGGGGAACCACAGAAATAATATTAAAAACTATCAAAACCCAAAAGTAAAACGACTTACTAACGACAATAATAGCAAAAGGCTTACCCCCATTCTCTTAAACAGATCCTCGGGAGACCCAACCAGGGCGGCCTCATCCATCATTTTCGGATTCAAAAAGAGATCCGACTCTTGAGTGCACAACAAACGTTGCTCAGAAAAAGCGGGTTGCCCCGCTAAACAAATTTTCGCGAACTCAGCACACATGTTGCGGTAGCAATTTCTCCTCCTGACGTCACGAAACTAAAGAAATAAACGAAAAAATTCAGTAAACACAAGACAGATCAGCAAAAGGGAACAAATTCGACAGTAAGCCAAGAACACTCAATTAAAGACAAATTACTTGCCCAACGCCAAGCCACGTCCGAATAAAATCGGCGGCAGACCGCTGCCGGACAGATAAAGCAGTTGAAAAACATACAGGGATAAACATACACATTAAATTGCACTAGGTTTTCAAGGAACGCTATGCAGACCTCAAACACAAACTACATATTAGTATAAAAATAATAACTCGTAAAAAACAGAATAATTTATTATAACTATTTTAATAATTCCAATGATTCTAACATATTCAATAGTATGCTTGTAAACCAACTAAAATTAATAATGAATTCTGATACTATTGTAGAAATTTTATAAAACTCACAAATTATAATGCCACCGCATCACATTCTCTTACCCATCTTCATATAGTAGTTCAAAACACGTGACGATAAATAACTCAATATATCATATTTCCGCACTAAAGGGGGATCGTTACACGGACCCGCACAAAAAAGCAGGACCGTCATTAATTACGCATATACACATATAAAGCGGAAAGCCCAACACTCGGACAAAACAAAACTTAAACTTATGCTTGAACTCCGGGGAAATAATACACCAAAAATGTCATAACCAAAGACTTACAACATACACGCAGGGATCACTTTCAACGGCCGTAGGAGCCTGCATAAGTCGCATCGCATTTTCCAAATTAGCCATCTCACGAAACCTCACAAAATCGGTATTAAAGTCAACCATTTTACACAAAAAAAGACCACAAAAGGATAGAAAAGCTTGAAAATTAATAGGATTATTGAATACAAACGAGAGCACGTGGCGACGATGTAAGAAAAAACAAATAAACGCATCCAGAGCACGAGAAGGGGATAGCAGTAGCAGCTCACTGCATTACCGAATACGCAAAAGACGTCGCACGATACATATAGATATACTACCAACGATCCCGTACCGCCGTATATATAGATATACAACACACGATCCCGTACTACACTGCCGAATACGCAAAAGACGTCGCACGATACATATAGATATACTACCAACGATCCCGTACCGCCGTATATATAGATATACAACACACGATCCCGTACTACACTGCTGAACACGCGAAAACACGTCGCACACATATATGAAAATGAAATTTTTCCAGAAGACCCTGAAAGTAAAACAAAATTAATACAATCCTTCTACACGTATTAACGAATATTTTAAGCACCTACATAAAATTCTAGATGCTATAGTTACCAAATAAAACAAAACACAAGAATCAGAGACAGCAAATACTGGTCAAAAGCTGATATCCAACTTTCAAAAACCAAAATCCAAACCACAACTAATCAAGAAAATATAATTATAGTAGCATGGGCTACATACAAAAACACACTGAATTACAAAAAGACAAAGTCCTAACTCAAAAAATACGCCTACAGTGTCAAGTCCAAGAAATCGTACACGCTGATTCAAATTTTCACCAAGGTACCGGAGTGAAATTTTTTGCAGAAGACCCTGGAAATAAAACAAAGTTAATACAATCCTTCTACACGTATTAACAAATGTTTTAAGCACCCACACAAGATTGTAGGTGCTATAGTTACCAAATAAAACAAAATACAAGAATCAGAGACAGCGAACACTGGTCAAAAGCTGAAACCCAACTTTTAAAAAACCAAAATCTAAACCATAAGTATTCGAGAAAATATAATTACAGTAGCATCGGCCACATACAAAAACATACTGCCAATTCAAAAACTTCATCAAGCTACCGGAGTAAAACTTTCCAGAGAACCCTGGAAATAAAACGAAATAAATAAAACCTTTCTACACGCATTAACAAATATTCTAAACAGCATACAGAACTCTAGGCGCCACAAATTTCAAACGATAAATTGTTAGATAATAAATTACAGTAATGGGAGTCATTACTGGTCACAAAAAGGTTAGGAGTTTGCAATTTTCTTGACAACAAGGCGTCAAAACCCACAATCAAAAATCTAGTAGGGTAAACTAAGCGAGAAATTAAATAATTAATACAAGCCGGGAATGAACCATGCCCTATCCCAATAAACAAATAGAAAAACATAATAGTCATGACGACAGAATACCGCCCGCGACGCATATCGCGTCAGGATACCGAGCAAACGCCGCCTGCGCAAACGCACACTGGCCAAATCTGAGCGCAAAAATTCAAAAAGGGAGACCCGCGTCAGGAGTTGAAGGAATAATGTACATTGATGAGTAGGGATTCGAGAAGGATCTCAAGGGATAAATAAGGAGAAAGAACAAACGCAAGAATTAGTAATAAAAAATAAAAAACAAATGAATATATTACGACCAAAAAAAAGGTACAAATGAAACTAATTTTATGAAATTCACCTCATCCCAGGCAAGGCACTGGAACCCACTCCTGTAACAAAAACAATTATATCACATACATATTAATATTTGATGCACACGGCAGCGTGCGATACGAAACTCACCTCCGTGCCCGAGAGGCGAAGATAGGAGGCTGAGTCGCCCAAGGACTGCCCACAGATAAGGCAGGGCTCCTCGGGCGCGTCCCAGTCCTCATGTTGGCAGAGCACCCATCCACCCGGGGAGGGCTCATAACACGATAGGATATCTGAAAACGGAAAGAAAATAAAGGATTAAACGATTGGCCTAGAGGAAGAAAGTAACGTATTAATAGGTAAAATAAGAGAAAAAAAAAATAAATAAAATGTGCACCAATCTGCACGCCAGCAGTCATGCGCCTTACGTCCATGGCAGCGGGCGATGTAGAGGGCTGCCGGCAGATCGCACACCGGCCATTGACATATACATTCGACCCAGCCATCCCATGACAGGGATATGACGGGTCAGGCCCATCGACCACCACCTCGTCCGCTTCGCCCATGGACCCCACCTCCGACACATACCCATCATCGTCCGACTCGGNTATTAATATTTGATGCACACGGCAGCGTGCTATACGAAACTCACCTCCGTGCCCGAGAGGCGAAGATAGGAGGCTGAGTCGCCCAAGGACTGCCCACAGATAAGGCAGGACTCCTCGGACGCATCCCAGTCCTCATGGTGGCAGAGCACCCATCCACCCGTGGAGGGCTCATCCTCCGCGGAGATAACACGATAGGATATCTGAAAACGGAAAGAAAATAAAGGATTAAACGATTCGCCTAGAGGAAGAAAGTAACGTATTAATAGGTAAAATAAGAGAAAAAAAAAATAAATAAAATGTGCACCAATCTGCACGCCAGCAGTCATGCGCCTTACGTCCATGGCAGCGGGCGATGTAGAGGGCTGCCGGCAGATCGCACACCGGCCATTGACATATACATTCGACCCAGCCATCCCATGACAGGGATATGACGGGTCAGGCCCATCGACCACCACCTCGTCCGCTTCGCCCATGGACCCCACCTCCGACACATACCCATCATCGTCCGACTCGGGATCGGACTCGTGCACCTAAAAGAAAAGAAAAGGAACAACGACACAGATAAAATAAAGATGTCAAAACGGCACATAAGAAAGGACACACAAAAAAAATATTTCCACTTACCTCCAATTCGGGCACCTCCTCTACGCCCGGTCCCCAAAATTGCACCGCCATTATATGGAAAGAAAGTATGAATTTTAACGGCACGAATCCAAGTCACCACACAGACTAGAGTAGAAGAAAACGCAAGGAAAGCAAAAGAGCAATATGACATAATCCTCTACCCCGACACAAGATCGCATCTAGCGAAATCTGAGCGCGGAAGAAAGCACGCGGAAGAGCCATGAAGAAACAGAT
>QLSS01000302.1:79039-95879 GCA_024372645.1 Trichomalopsis sarcophagae | reverse complement strand
GATCGGACTCGTGCACCTAAAAGAAAAGAAAAGGAACAACGACACAGATAAAATAAAGATGTCAAAACGGCACATAAGAAAGGACACACAAAAAAAATATTTCCACTTACCTCCAATTCGGGCACCTCCTCTACGCCCGGTCCCCAAAATTGCACCGCCATTATATGGAAAGAAAGTATGAATTTTAACGGCACGAATCCAAGTCACCACACAGACTAGAGTAGAAGAAAACGCAAGGAAAGCAAAAGAGCAATATGACATAATCCTCTACCCCGACACAAGATCGCATCTAGCGAAATCTGAGCGCGGAAGAAAGCACGCGGAAGAGCCATGAAGAAACAGATAAGCGACGAAAGCCTTATCACGGCTAAAGCTAGGCGCAAGTAATATTTGCTAAACATGAAAAACCTTGGCCAATTAAAGGGATCCCATAAGGGAACGTCCCATAAAGCCCTCATCTGGCCATATATAGCCTAATAGTTTAAACAAATAAATGAAATTAACGAAAATTTAGACTTTAATATTACTAACCCACAAGTGGACGTCACAACACCAATAACAGCCTAATACAACATATAATAGCCATCACGACGCTATCACATCGTGAAAATGCAACTATAAGACACCGCTCTTACAGGTGCGCGGCATTCAAGGAAACCAATGGAAGAATTACCATACAGGCCATCAACCATAATCCAGGGCTATTGATTGAAAAACTGAACTCTTTGGCAACCTCCAGCACATCATGGAAAACAATACAACGCATAAATCTTGAAGTATTTTTCTCTAGATGGAACAAACTATTAATGAGCTTGAACATATTAAAAACATTCTGCAAGCAAATAAACACAGCATGCCGGTACGACCAACAGCTGGCTAAAATACGTCAGCAAATCGAAGAGACAACGAAGAACGCGGACAAAGTAAAAGAGCTACTGCAAGGCCACGAAACAACACAGAAACCGAGAATCAAAAGAGCCTGGTTCTCAGCGATAGGAACAATTAGTCGCACCATATTCGGAACCCTAGATGAGGAAGCCGGAGAAGAAATCCAGCAACTAATCAGCATAACAGCCAACGATACGAGGCAACTCGGTAAATTACTAGCAAACCAGACCGAACTCGTACATACAGAATTCGGCATTCTACATGAAAAAGCCAACGAACTAGACAAGGCCATGGACGAGCTAATGGCCGATCAAGCAATCCTACGGAAACAGGAGGAAATCGAGGAAGCCTTAAACTTACTGGAAGACAACGTAATACAATACGAACTAGATACGGAAATTCTTACGGACGCTGTACTCTTTGCAACCCAAGGAATTGTACACCCACGTTTCGTCACACCAGAACAAATAGAGAAATCAGAAGCCCTCGCTAAAGAATCGGTAGCTGACTCGCGATTTCCATCTACGGAAGCAGACATGCCCATAACGGAATTAATTAAAATATTCGACGTCTCAATACTGTTCCAAGACATGCATTTGGTGTACTATATAGGAACACCATTGCTAGACTACGGCAATTACGACCTATAGAAAGCATTTTTCCTACCGATCAAACAAAAATCACTGAACACATCAGACACGTTTGCCTACATTTGGTCAGAAACGGAATATTTTGCTCTAGACCAAGGATCGAACGCTTATATCCCTATCTCCTTGGATGCACTAAACAAGTGCAAGAAACTTAATAAACTATACATATGCCGGAACACAGAGCCAGTTCACGAAATTAACGACCGCACGAGCTGCCAAATTCAAATCAGTACCGGCAAAACCCCCATAAACTTATCAGAATGTAAAATAAAGGTCATGAAGTCAAGGAACACATTCTGGATACGTACAAGCACTCCAAACACTTGGGTATTCTCTACAAATAATAAAGAGAAGCTGTTCTCTAGCTGCAAACGATTGACAGATAGCACGATAGTCATTGACGGCGTAGGCATACTGCGCCTGCCGCATGGCTGCACCGCACACACGAACACAGTACGACTCATAGCGTCACGCGAAGTACGCGCTAACTATTCGACGGTACTATTTAACGAAACGGAATTAGATATAGGCTCGTGGATAAACAGAACGAACGACACGTCGTTAGCCCTTATCAAAAACACGCTAGAAAAAGAAGGGATAGCAAAACCCTCAAACCGTAGGAGGGATATGTTCTCGCGTTCGCTAAAAACGGGAAAGGACTTTCGCGATATCATTGACAAGGCAAAAAGGCTAGGCGAATATAAAGATATCTACGGAATAAGATTCTCGTCCCTCCAGTCAACGGTGACTTACTCAGGAACTGGCATACTCGCGTTCATCATAATAGTAGTAATTATATGGAAAGTTCTCACTAAAAGGGGGGCCCAGCTACTAAACCGCGATAAATTGATTTCAGGACACAACGCCCATATGCAGCTCGGCACAGAGCGCCCACAGATGTATGAGGCCAGACAACCGGAGATGGCAAACCAGGGCCTTCCATACTACTTGCCGATGCAATCAACAGGCCTCAGCCTCCCGAACCTACAGCATCTGGCCGCAGCCAATGGAGTGCTTCTTCAGCCAGCCCTGAAGCCGAGGGACTCAAGGCTAAACCCACAAATAATTGGCACCAAGGACAACGAAGAATCAAGTCGCAGCATAAGATTAAGCGAGAGCATATTTTAAGAAACTAAAATGAAAGAGAGATTCGCTAGGTAGTTATATTGTATATGCAACGGCTCACTACACTACACACATTTATGTAACAATTACACATCAGAGAAACAAAAAGTTGTTAATCGCTCGACCAACCTAAGCAAAATCATTAACCGCTCGATCAACCTAAGCAAAATTGTTAACCGCTCGATCATCCTTAGCAAAAGTAGGTGACCGGAGAAATTCGCGTAGTACCTTAGAATTTTAACAATGGAATTAGGGAAATAGCATGTAAATTCTAGCCTAACCTAGCATATTTTGTATGGAACTAGACTCACTTACCTTTATCTTAATTCGGGACTAGATTACACTATAAGGACTCAGAGTAAAAGGAAATCTATATGAGAAAATCTCAAATTTTTTTAACATAGAATTTTATTTGCATAGTTTTAATTTGCGAGCGAGGGCGCCCGGTAGCGACCCCAAGGACATGTCACGCGTGAATACTCACGTGTATAGCGTTGCTAGTTATAATGCAATCGATGCATAAGTCGCCAAATCCGCGCATAGCAACAGCTCGGACTCACCCCGAAGCCCGTTTCTTTCGACTCAGCATAACCTCCCTTCCACGATTTCGGATAACCACGCGAGTAGGAATCACGCTACCCGAGGATTCTATAAAAGGGGGTGCATGCGGGCGCTCGCCCCGATTCCGCCACCCACGATCCAGTATTAGACAGGTAGTTTTGACTCGCAGACAACAGATCGTACACTTAGGGCGCACATTCTCCGAGATCACCTTAAATACGCGTTCTCTCTTTCATACAATCAGTTCATTGTGAATTACGATTAATAAACAGACACATTCACCTATAATCTCTCGTGTTCGTTCGTTACCCCGGTAATTCACAGCAACCGTGAGCTTAACACCTCACGGAGAACAAAACCATCGACCCTCACACGTAACGACCATTTAAGCATATCATTTTAAATCACGATAACGTATTACTGTTTACATTTCTTATAATGCTGATGTGATCCAGTCACTTAACCGTAATCGCTATTCTGAAAGCCTTTAGTGCCGTTATTATCCGGTCTATAGTGAACGATACTATTACGCCGGTGCCTTTAAATAAAAATCATGATTATCAAAGTTGGTAAGTCTCATGCTGTAGTTATTATCCAGTTAAATATAGCAAAATTTCCTAAAGCGACAGATGCCGTCAATATCCGGTAATTTGCTTTTAACTTTATATTAATAGATTTTAGAATAATATCTCTCATAGAATACAGGTCAGTTAGTACTAAATTCGTTGACGTGTAAAATGTCGTCATTATCCGGTCTGATTACTAAATTTTTTAAAATATGAAACTTTTTCATTTTCAAGCGTTGTCGTTGTTGTCAACGTAGTAATGGCCAATTTCGTCAAAGCGACCTATTGTATATATATACCTATATTATATAGTTGTTTTGGAGATACTCCCCCCCCCCCGCACCCCCCCCCCGCAGCCCCCCCACAGTGTCCACCCACCAAATAACGTAAAAATCATTCATTAAAAAAGAACAATAATGTTCGTAATTAATCATTAATTTATACAATAAATTGTGTGTACACACAAATCAAGAAAACTGTAGAGAAGGAGAGTCAACGAAATAGGAGTTTGGAGTTAGAAAATACTGAAAACTTTTTCAGACACCTTTTTGGCTGCTAAATCTTAGCTCATTTAGTTAATTTTTGAAGTGAATACTTCTATAGGCCCGCTAGATACACATTTTTACCGGGAAGTGAATCGAGAAAAAACCGACCGTCACGCAGTTATACCGAACGGCAGAAAGAATTGAAGTTAATTTAAAACCAACAAAACATAAATTTAAATGATGAATTTCTAAAGCGTCAGATAAAAAACATTAGCACGTGAATTCTGAGTTACGGTGCTTACTATGATCAAATATTCTTTTTATATTTAATACTTTTGTACATTCATTTAAATAATACACCAAGTGATAAATAACAAATACTTTTAAAATTAAAACCACAACCAAAACTGGGGGATTGGCGAGCGAAGTGAGCAGGGGGGCGAAGCCCCACTAGTATATATTCGTGTGTGTGTGTGTGTGTGTGTGTGTGTGTGTGTGTGTAAAAAAATCGCGCTAAAATCGCATAAGGTTTTCGACCAATTTCTTGCGCGATTTTCGCGCTATTATTGCGCGGTACATGAAAAAAAAGTCAGTAAAAAGTTTCTCACGCGATTATTGTACGATTCGTCGTTTAGTTTATTTCGATGTAGTTTATTTGAGAAACTTTTTAAATAAACTAAGATTGTTTAAAATGCTAAAATTGCGCGAGAAATCGGTCGAAATTCTCACGCGATTATCGTGAGATTTTTTTAGGTAGGGTTCGATTCCTGCTTTTCAACGTCAGGTTTAGAGTGTAAGGGGGTGGATACACCTTTGAATAATAGGTAATTTGCGGATTTCTTAAGGTAGTTCATCCCAAACGTCATGTTCTTAGGAAATGAATGAAACTTTGCACAGTTTTGTAATGGTTTTTTTCCATACGCAACCAAAATTTTAGGTTGATCTCAGGTCCGAAAGCTGAGATATTAGACCTCAGTTTGACCTTTAACGTTTTTGAAACGTACAATTTTGTTGATAGCAGCCGAACGCTTCTTACGATCTTGTTGAAAAACTAAAGTAAAGTTAGGGACAACATTAGGAATCTTTCAATTCTTTTCTCTTGATCTCCCCCTGTTCCAACTTCAGAGCTGCTACGTCAATCCCTACTGAAATAAACCGCGCGATTAGTCGTGCGACCTTCTGAAATTCGCAACGGCTTCATGCTCTCAATACTTGCGCGTTCCTTCTTAAGTAACTCACGAACTGGGAGCCAATGTAACGGGGTGTAAATCTAATCAACGAATAACGCGCTAAACGAATAGATCGCGTTTCCTCGATGCGGCGGAGGACTCATCTCCGCCCGCGAAACACCTCCGTTGCATGCAGCTGTCTTAGCTGCTTCTGTTTTGCTGGGTCCATGCGTCGCCTGGCGCGTGCTCGGCTGTTCAACTACGTTAAACATGTACTAATAAATAACGATCGCGAAGGCGGCGGTATTCGCAGAAAGGAACAGGAATCGGAAATAAGCGAGCAAGGTTTAGAAATGAAGACAAATTACGTAAAATAATAAAACTATGGTTATGTTTACTAGTCGCGAAGTAAACGTGAATTTACAATCATGAAATAATAATACGCAAGTCGCCAACAACTTTGCGACGCCAGAATAATCGCGATCGCACGCGTGTATCGTATATATGTATATGGGACGTTCTTTGTCAACCGCAACACCTCTATACCCAAAATTCCTTTTGACCTAAAAATATTTAAAAATATGGAAAATTTAGGATTTTTTATGTAGTTTCCATGAGAGCGTGGCCTTTTTTGAAATTTCGTTTACAGACAGAGCAGCACGTCCCCTAACCTCAAAAAACACCCTCAAAATTGCAGTTTAGCGCAGTTGAGAGCTTTGTCCTGTGATAGACGTGAGGAAAATTATTGACAGAGACTATTTTTATGTATTTTGAGATGTTGAACACGAAGATTTGCAATATTACAAGCGGACAAAATTTTCTAAAATCAAACCATTTTTTTTTTATAGTTTGGTGTATTTTTGACATATATATTAACAATAATATATAATCATTTAAAAGAATAGAAATTTTTTTCGTTTTTTTTTTTGTTTTTTGTTTACCATTTTTTTACATTATTTAGCAGTAATCCGTTATTGATAATATTTTGGATGCATTAGAATATCTAAATGCAGAAAGACAACGTCAAGTTAACTTACAAAATACGTATGTCACACACATATTACAAATTAAATTCTTTTTTATTCGAGGGTAAAAGAGAATTAGTAATTGATTCATAAAGAAACAATCCATATTCCATAAAATACGTATTACTTTATTATCTCTCCTTATTATTTTGTATTACAGTAATATTAATAAAATTGTATTAGTTGTAAAAAGTTGTCGGAGAAAAAAAATGAATTATTGAAAAACCTTTGAAATTTTCAAAGAAAATTAAAAATATATGAAAATCACTTAAAATCTTTGAGAGTAACTAAGAATTTTCTTTATTATGTAATAATAACTTATAGATTCTCTCGATTTTATATACTTTTTTTCTTAGTTTGAATTTCAACCACAAATTTATTAATTATTACAACGTGGTATAAATATTTTCCTATACCATCTAAATCAAAATACCCGCGTATGTATAAAAATATTTTTTAGTCAGTTTTTATGAGAATAAACTATTGTCAATAAATATTTTTTGATTAGACCTTCAGAAAATAAATAAGTTTTGAAGACTATTTTGGCAAATAAATGTTTTGATTGTGTATATACTTTTAGTTCTTATTGCATATTCATCATAGTAGCAGAAAGCTTTAAAAACAGGTAAGGTTCAAAAAATCTCTCATCAATACAGATTTTATATGTTACTATTTTATAAAAAAATTATTTAATCTAAGCTCTTTAATTATGTATGATGTCTACATACAGCGTGTATTAATTATTTAAAAATATTATTTATCGTGCTGTAATATAAAATACAGCAATAAAAACTTGGCAATAATAAATATATATTACAGCAGTGTTTTGTGTTGTAAAAAATACATTTGAACTATTAGTATTTGTGTAAATTAATATTAGTGAAATTGTTTACAATTCTTTAATTAAGATAAGGAAAGGTTTATGCAATTTATACGTACCCAGGCGGAAATTTATTTACCTAAAAAAAGCTAATAACTTTTATGATTAGTTTATAATATGTAGATTTTGGACTCTAAAAACGTTCAATAATAAATTATAGCATTTATTAGGTTTTTTTAGCTTTTATTAAATTTTCTATATATTCTGGAACAAAAATAAATGAATGCGTGATCTCCAAAAAAGCTAATAAGTTCTAATAAATTAAAAAAAATATTTACACACAATAATTTAGATTTATCGGTATTTATAATTCTTACTATATGTTAGTAAGTATTTTAAAAAGCTAATAACTGCTATGAAATTTTATGAATTATTTTTAGTTTTGTCTTCTAATATCTTAAAAAAAATTCTTTAATCACTTGTTTTTAATGTTTTTAAAAACACACATAGATAAAAGGTAAAAGTCACATAATATACTAATAAAAGCTAATACACTCTAGTAAGATAAGTAATTTTTTTTATATATATAATTAATGTAAATTATTATTAAATTAGAAGACTCATAATGTAGCAACGCTGATTACTACTAGCATTGTTTTGCACAAATATTTAATATCATCCACGACATTCATAAACCTAATACAGTAGAAAACGAATTTAATTTTTTTTTTCAATTACGTTCGCAGAAGTAAGAGTTTATGTTATAAAACTAGTTATTTGTTATTATTTTAAAATTTCATATAATCAAACGGATAGAGGTAAATATACATTCTATAATTTTTTCACCAATATTGATATACGGTGCTAAATCGAGTTATTGTTTTTTATTATAATATTGAAGCGACAATAATGTCACCGCCTACGAAAAAAATTCGTTTAGATAGATGTTGTAATCCCCTCAATAAAGAAGGGCATAAAGGAAAAATGCTAGGCCTGGTATCAGCTTCATTCTTATCTAAGCATACAGATATTCCTGAGAAAGCTATGATTTGCATAATGTGTCGAAAAGAGAGCTATATAGATCCCTCAAATTCATCTAATGTTTCTATAGATACAGAAATCTCAGGACCTCTAGAAAATGATGAAGGATTAGAAAAATTAATGGATGGACTGAAAGAAAAGTTTAATTCTCTTTCAAAAAATGATCCATTAAAAGTCTCAATTCTAACAACATTGCCTGATTGTTGGTCATTACGAGATATTATGGAGGAGTTTAATGTTTCTATGAGAATGGCAAAAAAGGCAAGAGATTTAAGACATCAATGTGGTACTTTAGCAACTCGTGAACCAAAAAGGGGAAAGTCTTTATTTGAGAGTACTATTAACGAAGTTGTGCAATATTATAACTCCGATATCAACAGTCGCATTATGCCAAATAAGAAAGATATACTGAAAATCAAAGATGGTGGTGAGGTAACATATGTGCCAAAAAGATTACTTTTATTAGATGTAAAGGATTTGTACAGGAATTCGAAGAAGGAACATGAAGAAATACCAATAAGTTTTAGTAAGTTTGCGAAGCTTCGGCCTCAATCGTGTATTTTAGCTGGAGCAAGAGGTACGCACAGTGTGTGTATGTGTAATACACCAACATTTTAAGGCAATGTTTGATAGTTCCAATTTGATTAAACTAACAACAAATTTGCAATATCCGTTGCAAGGTTATGCTGATTACATTCATTTTTTTTATGCAGAAATGCCAATGATGATTGTCACTTAGGATTGTGCCAACGATGCACAAAATTATCAGATTTCGAAGAGAATTCTGGTCGTGAATTCTAAATAGTGAGAAGTACCTGATCATAGCGACTATACGACATTACAACTGCACGGTATTACGAATCATTGCTAAGTCTTATCAATTGCTTCGTGAGAATTAATTCACAGAGTGAAACTAAAATCTAATGGTCATGATAATAGAGACATTCAAGTTAACTATTTTGTGTATTAATATGGTGTCAGTGGATTATACCGACTTTATTATACCAACTATGCTTGGTCATCAATAAGTGCAAACGCTTATCAGAAGCTTAGTTCAAACGATGTTTTTCCATATAACCAGAAAACAATTTTATAGGTTTAGATAGGTTCTTCGGCTAGCGACGACTAACATAACCCTCAATGTGCTGGGACATCCACCAAGAGTCTGGTGGAGGAGGAGTTCTTCAACTACTCAAGGACATCCATAAGGAACTACGAATTCCTGCATGAAGCCGGTGGTGGTCAACTGAAACCGATAAGGATTACATAAATAGCTCGCATTTACATTTGTTTGAGGTTAGACTGACGTCATCACGGCCACGCGTAAGCTTCGTCTTTTCGCCACCAGGTGTGGGTTGGTACCACTGGACCGCAGATTAGGCACGAATATCTGATACGCCAATATATGACGAAGTCGACGGCTGCCACCAGAGGACCACGTAAATCAGAGCAGGAACAATGTGCTGAGTGTCAGGTGATTCCACGCACAGCTAGTAACCTGACAAAATGCAGCTCTTGCTCTCGAAAATGTCAGTGTATGACCATCATTCAGCAAGCAGAGGACAAACAAGAATCGCGTGATGCAACACAGAAACAATCATATGCAGGGAAAACAAGCGCCCTCATCATTGAACATACACTGTCGGGCAACCATACGGCACTGGTGATGTGTCCTGAGACTGCGTCGGCCAATCAAGTTGGAACTGTCAGGGAAGAGAAATATGGAGTCACGGCAGAATGCCGTATCTCTCTTTCTGCTAAGTCGCAGCAAAAACTACCACTGATGCAAACATCAACACCAATGTCTGCAAGCACTAGAAGGGCTGTCATACCCAAGGAGAATACCTTCTGGCAATGTAGCAGAGTCCATCTGTAGACCATGTGACATCTTAGAATCGAGTAAGTCAGAGCTAATCAACGCGACGGATGACTGCAACAAGGTCACCACAGCTAGGCTTGAACGCTATGTTAGTGGCCTCTCAGCCATGGCGAAACAAGTGACCTCCGTGAAGGCTAAAATGGAGGGGGATCTTGAGCAATTGAGGCTTATACCAGTAATAATCCTTATTATTGTGACCCTCAATGAGAGATTATCTGAGCAGGAGGTCAAATTCGCCCTTCAAGAAGCCAAGCTGGTGGAACTTGAGAGTAGCCGTGTATCGATATTTGACAAGTACACGGCTATGGTTGAGCGGGTTCTACAGCTAGAAGAATGACTGTGAGGGCTTACGGAGGTTGACTATGATAATAATAATAATATTAGTGATATTAGCAGTAGAGATAAAAACGTAGTAAAACCGCGGGCGGTATTAGTATTAGTATTAATAAGGATAATGACGATGATCATATCGCAGCAAATATTAGTGTAATTGGCGATAGCGAGCCTACTTTCGGGTTCTGAACGCAGAAATTTCAGCGCGAACGCGGGGCCCCCGTTCTGCGAGTATCGCTCAAGTGCTAACCATGCTAGAGGCTGGGGTAATCTACCAATAATTGGTCAAGCCCAACACAGATCACAGTCAAGATCAACAGAAAGAAAAACAAGAATCTTAAGCAATTACGCCGATTGCTTGGGATGGCATCGTTGTATAGAAAGTTTCTGGACAATTTTGCGACTCCGACCAATCTCCGACCTTCTGATAACGCTTAATAAATTATGTTGAAAGTCTGACTTTTATCATAATTTCGTTATAGTCCGATGACTAAACATTTTTTTATTAAAAGCTCAGACTGTTAACTCTCATACTGTTACTCGTTTTAATCCGGTCTAGGAAAATAATGCAATTATTTATCTACAAATTATGACATAATTTATATACTTATCACGTTTTTTATTTAGTTTTTCTATTCTGACATTTCAGGCCACTACTGAAGATTACAATAATGTCGTGCTTATCTGGTCTATGAAATTTAACAAAAATTACTCCAAAGTATCGAAAATAGCTCATCATTAGTGTAGATATACGCCTGGCACTTAGCATAATTTTGTTATAGTCTGCTGAATTAACATTTGTTAATTTAAAGCTTGGACTGTCGTTTTTATTCTGTCTATAAAAAGAATTTAATAATTTATTTACTTATCTCGACATAATTTATCTGATGCCATGATTTCTCTATACATTTCGTTTTTAGCTTTTTTATTCTGGTGTGTGAGGACCAAATTGGTGGACTAGAATAGTATCGTTGTTATCTGGTCTATTAAATTCAACTAAAATTACTCCACAATATCGTAAATAACTCAGCATTTGTGATGAGTTACGTCGGGTACTTATCATAATTTCGTTATGATTAGATGACTCAAGATTTGTTGATTGAAAACTCAGACTATCGTCGTTATTCGGTCTAGTAAAAAATTGCCATAAACCATCTACTTATCTTCACATGTTCTACATCTCAAAATATGGGATTACTCTTCACATTTCTTCTTTAGCATTTCATTTTGATACGTAAGGAAAAAATTTGTAGATTAGAATAATCTCGTTCTCATCCGGCTTATGAAATTCAACAAAAATTATTCCAACATATCAAAACTAACTCATTGTTAGTCAAGATTTACGTCTGACACTTGTCATACTTTCGTTATAGTCCGGTGACTAAACAATTTTTTTATTAAAAGCTAAGACTGTTATCTTTATCCGGTCTATGAATAAATGCAATAATTCATCTTCTTATCTTGACATAATTTATATGTAGCTACTATTACTCTCCACATTTCGCTTTTAACTTTTTTATTCCCATCTGTAACTACAAACTTGTGGATCAAAAGGTAAGTTGTAGCGAAATTCATTAAAAACCACACATCTCCTTATTATCCGGTCATTTGATTTGAGTCTCTCTGCTTAAAGCTTTAAATTCCGCGTTTATCCGTTTAATAAATTAATTAATGATTCTTCAGCGTAGATGGATAGTTAGTCTCATACTGTCGTTGTTATCAAGTTTAATATAGCGAAATTCCTCAAAGCGACAAATGTCGTCATTATCTGGTCATTTTAACCTTACATAAATTGAATTTGGAGCATTATTTTTCATAGAATACCGGTCTGTCTGTACTAAAATCGTTGACATGTAAAAAGACTGTCGTCTTTATCCGGTCTATCAAGATTTTACTATGCAAGGTCAATTAACCGTCCATAGTGTCATATATTGCGACGTGTAGCCTGTCCGGCTGCACGTGTACACTAATGCACTCCCACAACAACCGAAAATACCTGCTGCAACTCGGGAGCAGCGGTAGATCCCTAGCGAATAGTTGTTGTTGTCTCCTTGAGGAGCATAACCTCACCTGCTAACCGCGTGGAGCAGCACGTCTAGCAGGAGACTACAGCGTAGAGTAGCGCCACGTTGTTGTTGCCAGGTGTAGTGGGCTGCTGTACCGATACAGCAGCCACACACCTAACCCTACGGGCACTAGGAGTCGCGACGGATCACAAAATAAACCCCCTCGAGGAGGACACCGCGCACGTTCGGAGTATAAATGACGAGTGTGCATCGCCGACGCGCATCTTTGTACGTTCCGCTATAGTGCGGCGGGCCGCGGGAGAGGGAACCGCGACGATGCGAGAGGGAGAGAGAGAGGAATAAAGCGCCGCGATATAGCGCGCGCGGAGAGAGGGACTCGAGATTATGCTGGTAGTGGGAGAGCGCTTGTACACCACTAGCGCGCACCACTATCAGAGCCATGTCGCCGCACTGTGACGTCCCAATGAACACGGGAGAGTCCAGTGCACCGCGTCTGCGGATTGCCTGAATTATGACTAAAGGACATATGACGACTTCGCGGTATAGCATATGCTATCTCTTTCTCTCTCGCTCATTGGACGCGTAAGAGATAGCGTCCGCGTACATGACGCCGATGATTTCGCGCCAATACTAATTATTATAGAGGGCGCGAATTAGGATTTTCCGGAGACGCGCGGGATAGTGGGAAGGAGGAGACTTCTTTCCACATCAGAATTCTCTCAACCTTCAATCGAGCAGGACGCATTCCTAGGAATATTGCCAGCCCCGAATAAATAAAGAGGTGATAATACGCAGAGTTGTTGTAGTGGAGAAGGCGAAGTAATAGATCGAAGAAAGAGTAAGTTGTTCTTGATCTCATATTGGATTTTATTCAAATGTCTGGTGAGTGTTGAATCGGTATTGTACCTCAGAATTATTCTCGCGTAACGTGCGGTCGTAATTACTTCGCTCGAGTAGGTTGAGGAGCGTAGGTGCGCTTTACTCAAAAGTTATAGAAGAGTTATTGCCCCGCGTTCAAGTTCGCCCCCCTCACCCCTAATAGTAATTTTTGAGTTTGTGTAAACACATTTAGAAAGTGGATTTTGATTCAAGTCGAGAAGTAGTGTTTTTGTAATATGTCCGTACAGACAGATGTATGTGTGTGTTCGTTCGTAGACGCCTATATCTCAGCTTCTACTCATCAGTAGATTTTAATTCACCAAGTCTTATTTTCTTTGTTCATACTGTAGCTTAATAGAAAAACAGTCCATTTTGCTTTCTCAAAGAGAAAGCTTTGTAACGGTGCAAATCGTCGAATCAAAGATTTTGATTTTTTAGAGGTTCCTAAGTCCGAAAAAGACATTCTAAAATAATGTTTCTATGTACATATGTATGTATTGTACGTATCTGTTTACTGAATTTTGTCCTCATTATAACTCTGGAACGGATCAATATAATAAGCTAAAATTTTGCATGCTATTTGACTATGCCTCAATTCAGAACCGATTAAATTTTGTATTCAAATGACTGACTTTTTTTGATTTTTTATAATCACCGATTATCTACATTTCATAATCTTTGAGAAAGCATACTGATATTTCAGTTAGCAGCGGTTTTTAGATTTTGTTAACGCGTTTTTTTCTTTTATAGAGATATTTTATTTTTTAGATTTGAGTTTTTTCTAACAAAGTTATTAAAAACGTAAATTTAAGTAAATTGTCTGATGTATATCTTAAATAGAATATAATTACCTATCATTTTTACCGCGGAGAATTCGTATTATCGTTTATTTTGGGAAAATATTGTTTTTACGTAAAAATTTTGGACAATAGGACGGTAAAGCAAAGTTTCTCATATTGACAGGCTCAATAAATATAGCGTTAAATATCACAAAATATATTTTGAACCCTCCTTGCGCGAAACGCGGTTTTTCGGGCTTATATTCTGTAAACGAAACACAAGATTTTTTATCTAGTGCGTGTAATACAGTTCCGTTGCTATATATGAAAGTGTTGTTTTAATGCATTTTCTTAATTAATCTTATCTTAAAATATATTTGAAATATTGTGTAGACATACATTTTGATTAAGTTAGAATGAAATATATCGATAAAATATTATGAATCATATTCATAATCGTTTTAAGTTAACTTTTACTTAGCCTTGGATATCACAACTTTTTTTAAATACTCCATAAAAATTGAAACCGATAATCTTAATTTTTTTTAAATATATTGACCCTTTTAAGAAGTATGCAACGCATTTAAGCAGACACAATCCCTTTTAATACTGAACAAAGAATTATGAGTAAAAATTATAAAATTAAAGTAAATCATTTAAGATTTTTTTTAGTGATATTTAGTATAAATACCTTTAACTTTACCGTGCTTAAACCTTAATTATCCCTGCTGGCTTATTCTGACACTAAATGTAATGTTTTGTGAATTTTTTCACTGTTCTTACGATTTCAATTAAACTAATAGTTCTTTTGGGCCCAAATTCGAGGAGGATACTTTTATGTATGCTAGCATACTGTTCAGCGGTATTTTTAATATAAATGTGGGGATTTTTAATTGAATGTTTAGAAAGTATTTAATACACAATTAAGTGGCCTAATTAGCGATACAAAATTCAGTATTTTTATCGCCAAACCATTCCTAAGCATACAAATCCAAATCCCTGCATTCAGACCAAAAATACAAGTGTACAAAGTATCTTCATTGAATTTGAGCCTAAAAGAACTATTCGTTCACTTGGAATCCTACCTACAGTGAACAAGTTCACGAAACATTGAACCAAGTGCCACAATGGGCCAGCTGGAATAATTAAGGTTTTAGCACGATAAAGTTTAAGGTATTTATACTAAATATCATTTAAACAAATTTTAAATGATTTACTTTAATTTTGTCATTTTTACTCATATTTTTTTTAGGATTTAAAGGTGTGTTGTTCTTTTAAATTAGAATAAAAGAAATCACTCTAAAAAGGCGCAATTCATTTGCAAAAAATTAACATATTACAAAAATCTGTGTTACCGACACCCTATTTTATATTTAAGACACTCATAATACCAAAAATGGTATTTTTTATAATGGTATTCGAACAATTAGTTTTCACAAAGAAAATAAATTTTCAAGAGTGTCATTAAAATGCTGTACAGTTGGACATTATTTGATGCGATTAGACCAGTACTTGGATCCCATTTTAACCCAATAGTTGGACATGGTGATTAAACTTGTCCAACTGCTGCTTTATTAAAATCGTGTGTTTAGTAAAATTGGATAATCCTAAAAAAAATTTGCTCTTATGGCACTCCA
This sequence comes from Trichomalopsis sarcophagae, assembly GCA_024372645.1. Lineage (NCBI taxonomy): Eukaryota > Metazoa > Arthropoda > Insecta > Hymenoptera > Pteromalidae > Trichomalopsis > Trichomalopsis sarcophagae. The sequence goes on along the minus strand of QLSS01000302.1, from coordinate 80,015 downwards.
GAGCAAACTATTAAATCATCCTTTTGAATTTATTCTTGTGAAAAAGTAATCAAAGTCTTAAACATATTATTCGTAATGCTCTTAACAATGTTGATCCGCCTACGAACGCCTTGGCATCCCTACAGGCTACCAGATCAGGCAGACCTCGATTAACATCTTAAGAGATCATCTTGCTGACATCGGTTTCATCGACCGGTCCTAACTGGCACCCTGGCAGAAGATGGACGCAGTAGGAATATTTCTACTGCCCTGGCTTGACTTCCTCATGCAGGACGCCCACGATCGCGATTATGTCAACCACCGCGTCACCAGCGGCTACAACGTAACGGCGGAGGCCTTCGTGGTTCGGCGCCTGGGACCCTCGTCATAAGCGGGTCCTAAGCCTCCTCAACATTAGTCGATACTATACTGTACTGATGAGGAGTTACAGTTAGAGTTAAACCTTTATTTTAACCCGGGGACTTAAAGACCCATAGGGTATTCAGAAATATATTTTGGTGCAAATAATTAAATAGTTTGATACAAGAGCAATAAAACATAGAAAGCATAGTTATGAATAGTGTTGACAGAATGTGGAATTGAATATATACATAGGTAAAAATAACTTTAAGTAATTATAACTGGGGCTCTGCGGCCCTGTAAAGACTAGTGTAACATAAGTAATACAACTTGATACTACTTGGGGCTCTGTGGCCCTGTACAGAGAAAAAAGCTAAGCAGTATGCTAGGCTTGAGATTGAGCCACCGAATACACCACCGAGACAGGAGCTTATCCCTGTCACTGGACACCTGGAGCACAACATACTCTGAGCTTGTCCCATCTCGGATATCGGACTTAGCAAGAATTCTGGAGCGCAGTGATTTGTGAATGTAAACGGCTACAACACCGCCACCACGCCCCTTGCGTTCATGTCGAACAAGGTCGTAGCCGTCAACGGCAACCGAGGCATCACCGTTATGGCTGGATAGCTTGGTT
>QLSS01000302.1:34593-79029 GCA_024372645.1 Trichomalopsis sarcophagae | reverse complement strand
GCCGTTGACGTTAGCGTGCATAATGCCAATCTGAGCGAGTGACACGCGGCGAGTAGTGTTACCCGATGGGCGAGGCTGGTCGTTGCATAGAAGTTACTGCGCACTAGGCACCGCCGGCGAGAATTTATATAAATCGGAGCTACGGTAAATAGGTACAGGTGGTTTGATTGTGTTTTCGCACATGTGAACTGTCATATAGATGACTCGCGGATTTCGGTAATCCAACTGTTTAGATTTGGTACGCGCTAATTTTAGTAAATTGTAGACCAATTTCGGATACACGGTTTGTAGATTTATGTTCGAGTTGGATTGATGACCAAAAACCGCGTTGGCTATGAACAATTTAAAGCCGGATCTCGTAGAAATAATAAAATCACGCGTAAAAGGAGATTTAAATTTGACGACAATTCTCTTGAAGTTGCCGTGGTCGGTGGAGAGGTTCACGTGGGCGATGTCCCTCGGTAAAAAGAGTTGGCCCTGGTTGCTGGCGGTGTTGGTGGTCGGAGCAGTCATTGGATCATCCTGAGAGGCAGGTGCCGGCCACAGAAAACAAAGCACACGCGATAAATCCACACTCCAGGAAACAGAAACAACTAAATAGTCGAGCAGGGACAGAGCACGAGCGGGAGCTCAGAGCAATACGTCCGATCACTGCGAAGACTTAAACTAGACAGAAAGCTCATGGTTAGTGACACAATTAGATGGTCCCGGGACATCTACTTAGAACACGTGTCGGGTATTCGACAGTACCAGGAATAGTGGGACCATAACACCTAGGTCCCACAGTTTCTGGCACATTCTCTTCTTTTAACAATATTTCTTGTATGTGACTTATCACAATGTCCATAATTACTTTTGATGGATATGCCATTACTACATCCGCGAGTTGTAATGCTATCGTTAATTGAGTGTTCAAAAGTAGCGCCGGTTCTGCTGACGTCTTAAATTGTTGCGACATTCTTTGAAAAGTATCAGGATTGTTAACCTCGTGTGTAAATATATTCTGCGTTTTGAGACAAAGATGTTCATTAAAGTTTTATATTTTATACTCCGATGGATTTGATAATGCCATTTTTCGTATTTTTTTAGGGTACCCAAGACCACGAAATTTGATGTTTCGGATAATTTAGAGTTAGTTGTTAGTTATTCGAAGTATAAAAGTGCTCACTGGTTTTCATTACAGGGTATAATCGTTAGTTTTTATTAAAATTTACTTGACTTACCTCAAGGTCGCTGGGACGATGAGTACACAGGCAAGGTTCATCCTTCCTTCCCGTCTATTGGATTAAAATAATAATCGAGTAATCTTTCTGTATTGAGGTGTCAAAATACTTTCGTACATTTTGCGAACGAAACTCTACACTTTGCACCAGAAAATGTTACGCGTAAGGGTCGATGGTTGTATACTACGTGAGGTATTAAGCTCGCGGTTGTTGCGAAAATACCGGAGGTAATGAATGAACACATGGTAATAGATAAACACACTTTCTGTCGTCTTCAAGTCGAAACTACCTGTCCAGCGCTGGATCGCGAGTGTTGGAATCGAGGGCAAGCGCCCGCATACATCTCCTTCTATAGACTTCCTGGGTGGTGTATTTCCTACCCGTGCGGTCTTCCTAAAATATGCAAGGGAGGTTGTGCTTAGTCAAAAGACATGGGCTTCGGGGTGAGTCCGAGCTCTTGCTATGCGCGTATTTAGCTACTAATGCAATTGATTGCATTATAACTAACAAAACTATATAAGGGTAATAGTTCACGCGTTACAATTTAAAAAAAATATATTAAAACATTAGATTATGATATTTTATAAAATAATATGATGATGTAACGTTTTTGTTGGAATAATGAATAAATAAAAAAGACTGAGGTTAGATAATGATAATATATTGTATTATTTATTAGTCTGGCTTGAGAGTTCAGTAGTCGGCACGTACGATCACATCGGAGTCTTACAGGCAAGAGAGCGAGTACAGAGTATACAGCGTAGTCACTAGTCGGCGCTTAGATTGTACACGCTAGGCATGCGCAGTTCAGTTGCTCTCGCATGAGCTCGTCTGACTGCACGAAATCGTCGCGAACCAATAGATGGATCGACGAGTACCGTTTTGGTACTTATAATCAAGATTATAATACTTACTATATTACAACAGTTTTAACGTATTTTTTCATATTCTATTCTTTTAAAGCATGATTCACAACAAAATATAATATAACATATAATATAACATTATATGTTAGCCGTGAGAAGTTTGAATTTTTTTGAAAAGTTTAATATGCTTTTCTTATATTCTAGAGATGCTGTCAAAGAAATACAAATTTTTAAAGAAAATCTTGAAGACATTGTAGATCATTTCGCAACAAATGGTACGATAACAAAAAATAACTTGCAGCTTTTAAACGGTAAGATCTTGTGATTGCAAATTTTTAAATAAATAATAACTAATATTTTTGTACACACACGTGTGAGAGTCGATGGTTTTGTTCTCGAAAATACCGGAGCGATCAATAAACACAAGATACTATCAATCATACTCCACAATGCATAAATTATCTATCTATCGACTCCTAGTTCAAACTATTTGACTAGTGCGTGATCGTGACTGGCATGAACCCTCTCTTATCTTTTTCCAGGATGGTGTGATTTCTATCCACGCTGACGTCCGAAATTGTAAATATACGAGCTTGATCGCAAATGTCGTTGCCTTTGCGATATACGTGATATTAAGTATTTTTTGACCATCAGAAATTTCTTTGAGTGCTTTTCGACGATCGAAGAAGATCGCAATGACCTGCACGTAGCATCGCGTTTCGTTATCTTCGGATTTTCCGTGAAATATTCTCTATTCAAAAATCAAGTTTTAAAATTGATTTAAAATTAAATAAACAAAAGGGTAATCGCGTAATTGGGGTTTTAAACTTTTTTTGTCACGACCCATTGGATGGAGGGACCTAGAACATCTCACCAAACTTTTTTTATGCATCATTGTACAAAACTTAGTGATGCAAAAAAACCTTATAACTTAGGGAAAAAAGGATACGGTAACTTTGTAGGGAATGATTTGACCTTTATTATTTCCAAAAAATTGTATTTGCTCCAACGCTAGTTTTCTCGAAATCGCCAAAAAAGATAGGTGTCCTCTTTATTAGCGACATACTGTATACGTGTCCTCACATGTAACACGTGCTTGGGATCGCTATCGGGCATCCTCGCCCGCAAATCATTGCTATGCAAATAAAATTTCACGAACAGAAAATAATTGAAATTGTTCTCACGTAGGTTTTTCGTCTTATTTTAACTTTATCTCCCCACAGTATTTATTAATCTAGTCCGAAATCAAGATAAAGATGAGTGCGCCTAATCGATACAATGTGCTAGATTTAACTCAAATATAAACACGGTTCCTCTATTTCCTTAATGAATCAAATTTCTAAAGTAATAGCGTTTTTCTATGATTATATAACGTACTGCTATGTTTAATAAAGCGGTTATGATTTTGCTTAGGTTGGTCAAGTGGTTCTATAATTATGTTGTTTTACTCAAGTGTTACATTACATTTTTGCTCGTTTGCGTAATCCTCTGATACATTATGGATGCCTAGAAAATTTCTCTTTTATTTCAGATTCTTAAAATGTGTTTTCGCTTAATCATTTGCTGTATCTTGATTAGTTGTCTTCATCGTTGTTGGCTTTAATTAGCTGTAGATCTAACCTCGAATCTTTCGACATCAGGGCTGGCTGAAGAAGCATCTTGTTGCGGTCGTTGATTTCGTAAGCTTTCTCTGTTTCTTTTACATATGTATAAGTTACTAAGCTTTTTGCATTTATTTACGGCTTAGTCCATCGAAATATATACATTTTATCCTTGGTCCAGTGCGAAAAATTTTGTTTTTCGCTAGATATGAGCGAATGTGTGTAAAGCGTCGAGTGATTTTTGCTTGATGTGCAAAGATGACGCCTTGTATTGATCGTAATCATTATAATCTAGTAACGGTATCCATATATAAAATACTATGCCTGTTAAAAATAAATACATATTTTTGTACGTATCTTTAGTACTTACTAAAAACATATAATTTGCCTTGACCTTGACCCCCCACCCCCGAGCCAGTGGGAGGTCAAGATCAAGGTCACGGTTGTTTACTCTCCATGGTGCCATTTGTACTTTGGAGAGAGCTTCCCCACTCTCCCTCTTTCTATCCAAAGTGCCTCCAACTTTTCGTGACACTTTGGGGAGAACCTCCTCTTCCTCTGTCTATCCAAGGTGCCTCGGATTTTTCGAGACACTTTGAAGAGCGATGGTGTAGGTTACTTGTTAAGGTGTTGACACCCCGACGATCCACGAACGACTGATGTATGACGTGGACTACTGCCCTCCTCCTCCTCTACGCGTACTCAGCATATTATATAAAAATGTAGCGAGATCTGGGGCTTGAACCTTCATTCCTCGGAATTCGAGGCAGGCATTTTACTACTGAGCCACGACTACACTGTTGAATCAATTCTTAAATGTTAGACTCGTCTGTGTGATCGCGCGCGTGTTCATGATTTGTGTGTGTGTGTGTGTGTTTATGGATAAACTTAAAATCTAGTTTATAACTATAACGAGTGTGAAGGATAAACAGGGTTAGGTAGTGTTGGATAAAGTACATAGTTAAGTGAGTAGAAATATTTATATATGTTTAACAATTATATTTATTCAAAAATCTTAAACTAAATACAATTATAGTTATGTATCCTTATATATAGCTGTATTTAAGTATGCGACTAGGTTATATAAATGTAAATTAATAAACTCGTATATAATGATATAAATATCTTCTAAAGCCAAATATGTTTTTTTATCTTTTAATAATTGATCTATCTTCTCTACAACATTGTAAGAAATGAAATATGTGAACTGGGCATTTCCGCTATTTACTAATTTGTCTTTGCTATAGTCACCCAGCTCTTTCACAATAATTGTTATAGCCTCTTTAACTTTTAATAAATATTTAATTCTATGATATATTATTTTAGACAAGGCTTTTAACGTGTCAAACGTTACTCTCTTAAACACTAGTGAAGGTTTACGCACTTTTTTCGACCAAGACTCACCAGAGTCTTTGCGTATTGTCGTCTCATCATCCTCCAGTAATTCAAATGCTCGATCGGAGTAGCTGATTATGAATCTGATGTAAAATCCGGAACAGCTCCCGGAACTGTAGCCAGGAGGCAAGCGGTAGGAACAGTCCGTAAAATTAATTATTACTCAGTCGAACAACCGGATTAAAGTCGTCCGAACCGACTGAGCTATTTTCCAGCCCAATGTGAACAATTTTTCCATAAGAATTGTTCAAACCGAATACCATGGGTAGAATTTGATGACAACGATATTTGGTGGCGTTGGTGGAAGTCTGGCTGTCCTGAGCCTGGCTATCGTGATGTCTCTTTTGTCCAGCCATCTTCTTCTTCTTATACTGTTTCTTGTCATCGAGAGAGAACTTCTACTTTAGACTTGTGAAAGAGAACTGTGCTCTCTGTGCTGCAAGTACGCCGGCTTATATTAAAAAAAAACTCATTTGGTGGGAGGCGAGACCAATGAGGAACAGTCTCACGACAAGTGGATGACCAATAAAATCACTGGTGCTGTAGAGGGGATCCAATGAAAATCTGTAGGGTTGCACTTTTTGGAAGCTGTGCCAGCTAAATATCCTCTTACTTTATCGTTTCGCGTTTAAAAATTTTACAATATTATATTACAACTTCGCAACGAATTCTTCGACAATCTGATCATTTTTTCTCAAATCTGATGAGAAATTTTTGAGAAATCTCTGCATAGCAAGACCATTAATCATATAATATAGGAACCTGATACAATATTTGCCACAAGCATTAGAAAAGCTGCTTTGTAATCGAATATGGTTCCATCTGAGCTTCTTACAATTTCTCTGGAGAATATTCAGAGAATTAATTCTTGCAAAGATAGTATGGCGGTGAGAAGGGACGTTATGCTGTTGTAGTTATAGTGCCCCCGATACCACGCGAATTTAGCCAGAGTTTCAGTTTATAGACGTTATTGAGTCCACAGGTGTACTGGAGTGCGCAACGTTTAATGGAATGCTGCATACAATACCGTGCACAGTACGGCAATTTGTAGTAAGGGGGACACCCGCACGCTTCCTCTAAATTGATAACTTCAGGTGTCGTAATCTTATTCAACAGCTTCACCTTTTCCTCTCCTCGCACATAAATTTTATTTGCTTTTCTGCAAATATCATGCATAGTTTTGTAAAATTTTTTCAACGAAATAACCCCATCGTACCAATCCCGACCATGATGATGCAGTGACAGCCAATTATTCTCTCTTGTAATATATTTCTTTAAAAATCTCGTATTACAAGTAGGCGCGATAATCCAATGTGCTGTGGCATCGAAATCTAATACTGCTTAGCCCACTTCTTTCGGCACAACTTGACCCTTGTTATCCTTGAAAAACTGAAAATTGATAACTAGATCCATTTCTCCGTTTGACTGCACAGCTCAAGAAAGATGTATGGACTGGCACAAAGCTTGTATTGGTAGGTGGTTTTATCTGGTATTTTTAAAGAGCACCATCTCTAGATGGTGCTCTTTAAAAATCAAACCGCTGGTCCGTAATTTAATAACGTCTCAATGTACGATCTGTATGGTGATACTGGTTTTTGATTAAAAAATACATCCACTTGATTGAACAGCGAATGCATAAAATTATTCACAGGGTCAAAGACTGGTACTGACGCCCCCTTCTCTAATGTCTTCGTCAGTGTTATATTCGTACGTAGACTCAGCATTGAATGCGCTAAATCTAGATATTCATGTAATGTCCCACGTTTATACACCTTAGCAATTACGAATAAATATATATACACACACATACATCGCCTGTACGACTGCATTAGTGTACCTATACAGACGACGTATACTAAACCGATTACAACAGCACAAAACCAATCGCCGAACATCGGAACGAGCGCTTTGACCTACGAGTCAGCGTTTCTTATACGCGCGTACTACTGACTTACTTTTGTACATCGTCGTCGCACGTCAGGTGTTGATTGGTCGATCGTTGCCGCGTTTCACGTAATTTCACAACTCCTTGAATCGTCACCGAGGCTTTAAAAAGCCAGGAAACGATCCACGGAGTGCCTTTTGTATAAGTAACTTGTCGTCGTGTAGCTGTACCCGGTTAGCGAGTACGAGTGCTATACCTCTGTACGCATCGCTTATTGAGTGCCTAGAAAACACTCAAACTCTGTGTACAAGTTATAGAAGAACTCCTTGTTTTCTGGTTTGAGAGTCTGCATCGTGCAACAAGCGAAGGGCCCGTCGATAGCAGACTGGCGTTAGTGGGAAACTATAGAGCAAATTAGATTTACCGTACATAAATCAGCCACGAGTAATCGTGTAGAGTAAGATCAATTACCATCTGTCGTGCCACGAAGGACTATCCAGTTCAGGTCACATATCAGAACAAAATATACTGTAAGTTAAGTTTTATTGTACCAACATCAAAGTAACTATAAGATACCTACGCACAAGCAATAACATCCTGTAAGAAACTGTATTGTCTACTGAGTTCTGGGTTGTCCCCAATAAAACAAAGATAACAATTTAATCAGTTTCTACTATTATTATTCTATTAATTAAGAGTGATCCATATAATAACCTACATCCTAAAGAAGTAAACAGAAAGATAATCAAGTGCCTATAAAACCAATAGTAACAAAGGCAAGAACCTCAGGACAAGCACAACGTCCGCGCGTAAGTTTAAAAGCCGACTCAGCATTGTCCACCAAAAGCTGACACCCTACAGTCCGCGCACGAGAGTGTCCGCGTATATCCCACTAACATGATAGTCTCGCGTCCACTTTTACAATTAGATATACATTGTATATCTAATTGTGATACTCAATATCTTATCGTCCTGCTTACAATACTTGACGATCTCGATTTGAAAATCAAAAATGTAATTTCGTTCTTTTCTATTGGCGCGCCACTCTAAGAATGTTTTTCGCTCCTCGACACCCATCGAGTCGGGTGAGTAGCTCTTTACGGGTAGCATCTCGCCCACATAGTTCTGATAGTCCGGTCTGCTGAATAAGTAAGGGAATGTTCTCTTCTCAATACCGCCGCCAAGTCCGTAAGTAAGCTTTCAGTAAAGCGCTATAAGCCATATGTAAATAATTTAAACTATCGAGAAACTTTATGTAGCCAAACTTCATTATGATCATTTTCGACCCGATTAGAATTACGGAAGGCATTTCACAGAAAACTTTCGACCCACCAAATATTTCAGCATGAACTGTATGTCAAATCCTTAAGCATTGTCTGCAATATTTTTTCTACGATTCAAGGCTAAGTCTACTAACTGTTTCACTAGATTGTCCTTAAATACATGAGTAGTATATGGGCCACTATGGAGAGACAGGGGCGTGGCCTAACTGACGTCACCGCTCCCGTGGCTGGCGCTAGGTGTTTATGTAAACAAACAACATCTTTATATAAACAGTAGCTGATAGGGTCAATAAACATGATTTACGACCGCTACTGTAACAATGTGTCATCAATGGGTGAACTACTTTGTTTATTTATAAATAATTATAAATAATTTGTAAACGGAAGCCCATGTTTATATCAACAGTAGCTGATAAGGTCAATAAACATGATTTACGACCGCTACTGTGAGAGTGTGTTATCGATGGCTCAACTACTTCGTTTATATATAAATAATTATAAATAATTAGTTAACAAAAGCTATATCCCGCATACGAGTCGCCAGCCCTCCCCCTTTTACGCCATAGCAGACCCGAGTCCCTCCACTCCATACCGGCCCCGACGACTGTCGCTATAGCAGCCCGTCCCCTCTCCTTTTACACTATAGTAGCCCCTCTGACGCGGTGACTCCCGCCACAGCTGTACCGGACTCGCTTCTCTCTCTCTCTCTCTCTCTCCCCTCTCTCTACGCGATACTCGCGCGCGCCAAAGCCACCGTCTACCTGTCGTATACCTGCTGTTTGGCTTTTATTGCCCTTGCGTCAGCTCTGATCCTTTCTGCGCTGTAAGGAAAGAGAGAGAATGTCCCACGTATATAATTTATATGGTGGCCCTGAAAAGGGCCGATTGTTTTTTGAAATATGCATTATCGCAATTAGCGTTTGGTACGAAAAGGTGTTTGAGGAAAATAATTTTTGATTCTGTGATGAGGAGGAGGAGGAGGAGAATTTTTTGAGAGATTATTATATCCACTTTTCTCTGGATACGAGCTGCTTTCTTGGCTCCTTTCTTCTCATGAGAGGCTGTCTCTCCTCCCACGTGGAACCTCTTTTCTGCTGCTCTTTGCTCTGCTCCTGCCCCATGGTCGAGAGTTGTTGTTTTGCCGGTCGCCTGACGAATGATTCTCATCGAAATAAACGCGTCTATATATTACTTTACTACACGGTGCCGCAAAGCCTACTCTAAATTTCGGCTTTGGGGATCGTTGATGGGAGTAGGGGGTTTTGCACACATAAAAAAGAGAAATTATGGCACACTATATTTATTTACGAAAAAACGCGTACGTGTCGAATGATAAAATGCTTACAATAAAAAATAAACGAACGCGCACGCACGCGCACACACACACGCATACCCACACACACACACATTAAATTACAAGCAAGCGATGCACTTACACTTGCGAGTGGCGCGTTGTTGGCGCAGTTGACGCGTGGACCCTCCTCGCAGTAAACCAGGCACCAACTCTTTCGGCGGAGTAGGCATCTGATGAAAGTCTAAAAGTACTTTGCTGCGGTTGCGGGGTGCTGTCGGTGGCGTACCTTGGATGTTGTTGTCGGCGCCGTCGTTTTCGTCGTCTGCTGGTGGAGGCGAAGGCGATCTCGGCGAATCCATATCCAGGATGCACGGGCAGGACTGTCCGTTTCACTTCCGGCACTCAAGGCACCTCCAACACTGCTGCCACACGTCGTGCTCCGAAGTCATTTTTATGCACACTCTGCACCTCACGTTGATCGGCACAAACTGTACAGCCAGAGAAGCCTTTAGCTCGGCTTCTTGCTGTTTCTGCTGCAACAGCGCTGACATGTCCAGCATTCTCTGCTGATAGCGCTCGAGCTGGCCGTTCAGCTTCTCCATTGCACATTTTTTAGCTTCAATACTTGCGAGAAGCGCATCGCGTTGGGCTGCTAATTTTTTCAATTCTGACATGATGGTGGCCACGTGTGTGCTCCCTGTAGGGACTCAGAGAGGACTGATCGGTGCGAGCCGTGTCACAAGCGTAAGCCGTTGGCAAAGCAGAGGGATATCCCACTTCTTCAACTTTTTCGTTGTCTTAAGAATGCGAGACCGTTGCTGTAACGCTACACTAGGACAGGCTGATTATTTGTATACAATTGAGATCCAGCGCGGGCTTATCGTGTCTCGCAAAGTAGCTCCAGGAAGTATCGTGTGACCATGAACTCGGGCTTTGTTATCGCCAATGTATTAGTTTTCAAAACACAGAGAACGAATCATCGGATCTCCGGTAGACACTTGAGTCCGTTCTCTGAGATGTTCGCTATATGCCTTATGACTGCTACGTACCTAAAGTGCAAACACCGACTACGGTATCGGATTCATTTCTTCCGATCACTGCTTGCAGCCCTGATTTCTCAGCTATGGCTGTAATATGAGCTACACTTTGTTTTAAAACAAAATCCCCCTCTATCACGATTTCTCTGCTTTGCGATACTTCTTATTCGTTGAAATCACTCCTAAAAAGGGCGTGATACTTTCCAATCAGCCCTGAGCCTTTTACAAAACTCCTCTGTAAGCCAGCGCAGCCATCAGTCTCTCTCGAAATGCGTGTCATTGAGAGAGGCAGCTTACCACGTGTCGCAGAAATGTCTAGTGCTACGTACGAATTTCGCGATGCGATCCTGCTCATAGCCAACGCGCTCAAGGGTCGTCACTTATATGTGCAGAGGAAGTGTACTCATGAGTGGTATGTGCGCGTTCACCGCATGTCCGAGGAGAGGCTGCGCCGCGAGCTGCGCTGCTTGCTTACGCATTGCGCGTACCGTTGGATCGCAGCGTTTTATCAAAAATCCTACGGAGGCTGTTCCGGAAAATGATGCGGCTGTGATTTTTCAAACTTCTGCGCTGCGAATCGTAAATAACGGTCGTGCTCAGGAAATACGTTGGCTAAACAACATGCTTGAAAATTCAGAAGTCGTATTATTTTCTATGACTGCCTTCAAGATGACTGACTTATTCAGCGACGTCATTCGAAGCTACCACAGTCGTGCAGAAGAATGAAGGCTCTGTTCTTTACAGTCGAAGACGATAACATCAGCAGCAGTGAGGAAGAGGGCTCATCATCGCCGGCAGTATCATCGGACTATTCAACAGTGTTGCTGAGTCCAACATTATCGATGCTGTAGGAGGTTGGGAGGAGAGCACAGCTAGCGGCATATCGCAGATAGGCGGTGGCGGCGGCGGCGACGGTGGCGATACCTCAAGCGAAGAGGCACCGTCGCCGAATAATAGTATAATAAGCGGCGGTTCTGCAGCAGCTTCTGATTCGAATCAGGAGGAGGAGGATGAGGATGAAGAAGAAGCTCGTGACGATGTGCGTTTTCGTCGCTTCGCAATGATCGCAAATACGGTGCATCGTGTACGGAAATTCTGTACAGACTCTCGCCGTCTGATGCTACGGATTAAAATACCGCCGCGTGGGACCAACATGCTCAGCTGGGTTGAGTTAGCAATACGCGATATTTACGAGTATTTGCTAACTCTAATCAGAAGCGGGAGCGATCGAGTCGGTGTTTCAATCTCGAGCAAATATTTCGCCAACGGGTCGGCCGGGCTTTCGTATCGTCTCGCGAGCGCGCTGACTGACGACGATTTATGGTCTGTGGTGTCTGGACTCAACGGTCCATCATCCAGATCAGCAATCGTGACAATCTCTGTCTGCCGAGAGCGCTCGTCGTAGGCGAGGCGAAAATCGCGCTCGATACCCCGGCGATGCGAGCCGAATGGAACGTCATCCGAGACGGTCTTAGGCAGCTACAACATGAGCCAGCTGTAAAATTGTGCCAGGATGCCGGTGTTCTTGTACCTGGCGAAGGTTGCGGTGTACTAGAGCTCCGTCAATTCCAGCATTATTTTACCGCTTGTGGTACAGCTTTAGTTTAGTTGAGTTTACAAGAGAGACTCGCTGGGCAGCGGTGCAGCACCATTTTTTGACGGACGTAGTGATGCCTGCACAACCATAATTTTTTTGCTCTACTCCGAGCTTCATTACGACGAGATCGTCAATATTTTTGGAGCTGCGAAGGCAACATATTTCTGTACTTTTTGCAATCGCGGCTACAGTAATATCGAGGATCACAAGAATAGGCATCTGTGTTCGCGCTGTTTCGTCTCGCCACCCTGTAGCGAGAACGAAGCTTTGCAAAAATGCTCATCGTGTAATCGCAATGTTTTCGGCGATGTATGTTTTCGCAACCATTCGGCTGAGGGATCGTACAAAACGAAGGACAAGCGGTTGTGCGATGTGCTGCAGATTTGCGGTACCTGCTGCAAAAGCGTGAACCGGCAGCGCGGTAAGCACGAGTGCGGCAAAAATTGTTGTCGACATTGCAAGTCGTAAACGGCTATAATCAGCACTGTTTTATACAGCCGATAAAAAATGATGCTTCAGCGAAAAAGTATCTTTATGTTTTCTACGATCTGGAAACGATGCAAGAAGCATCGTATCGAGGCGATGAAAGCATAAAGATGCACGTCCCGAATGTCTGCGTTGCACAGCAAGTCTGCACGGATTGCATAAGTTCTACTAATGACATTTCAGTAGCAGAATGGTGTCCCTCGTGCGGTGTGCGCGAACATATATTTACCGAAGATCCCGTTGGTCAGCTGCTACAGCTTGTAGTACGCGACAAAACGGACTTTGAAAATATAATATACATCGCGCACAACGCACGAGGGTACGATGCACAATTCGTTTTACGGCGGCTTGTCGATCGTAAAATAAATTGCGCGCCAAGCATCATACTGAATAGTCAGAAAATACTGTGCATTCGGTATGGTCGCACAAAGTTCATCGATAGTCTCAGCTATTTTCAAATGAAGTTGGACGCCTTGCCTGCTACATTCGGTTTAGGTGAGACTACGAAAAAAGGCTGTTTTCCACACCTTTTCAACACGTCGGCTAACGCCGAATATCGTGGCGCCATACCAGATTCGCACTATTATTCGCCCGACACTATGTCTATGAGCGAGCGCGAGCAGTTCTTGCGGTGGAACAGTGAGATGCGTGCAGCGAACGCAGTGTTTGATTTCCGCAAGGAAAGCGTCGACTACTGTCGCATGGATGTGTCGATTCTGCGTCGCGCATGTGTGGCTTTCAGAAAAATTTTTCTCGAGGTTGGAGACACGGACCTATTTGTAGTGGCTACTACAATCGCGTCGGCGTGCTCTCATCTCTATAGAAAAAAATTCTTAAACCCACAGAGTATCGGAATAGTTCCCAGGGGCGGGTATAGCCGCGCCGACAAGCACTCGCAAAAAGCCATCGAGTGGCTGCTACAGTGCGAGCGAGAGATCGGTCGCGAAATCATGCATGCAGGCAGAGCGCGCGAATATCGGCTTCGCGAGGGATTTTTGGTCGATGGATTCTTGTCTGCCAATCCAGCCGATAAACCTATTGTTTTTGAATTTCAGGGCTGCTATACGCATGGCTGCCCTGAGTGTTTTAAAAACAATCGCAACAAGTCGAATGCCTGGAGTCGTACTTTCGACGAGTTGCTCGAGAGTACACGCGCTAAAATCGCGCAGATCCAATGGGAATGCGAGTTTGACAGAGTCATGCGTGAAAACCCCGAAATCGACAAATACGTATCGGAGCATCCGCTCATCAGCAAAATAACGCTTAATCCTCGTGACGCTTTCTTCGGCGGACGGACCGAAAATTTCGTCGCAGTATTCTGTATACAGATATATGCTCGCTGTATCCTTACATTTGTAAACGAGGCAGATTTCCGCTCGGTCATCCGAAGGTTAAGTCGGCGAGGAGTCTGATGAGCTAACGGGTGGCAATCTCAACAATTTTTCGACCATAGGTGGGCTGGTAAAATGTAAGGTTTTACCTCCGAGAAAATTGTATCAGTCTCTTTTGCCGCTAAGAATGCACGGCAAACTTCTCTTCGCACTGTGTCCTACATGCTGCGAAGAGATGCGGCAAAGCGATTGTTGCCACCCGGAAGCGAGCCAGCGCGAGTTCAGCGGAACCTGGGTGGCGGATGAGCTGCGAAAAGCCATCGAACTCAGCTACACTATAAATGAAATATTTGTCATATGGCAGTATAGTATGACCGAGTTCGATCCGCTCACAGGTGAAGGAGGACTTTTCGCTGGCTACATCAACACTTTCTTGCGATTAAAGCAGGAAGCATCGGGATTTCCAGCTTGCTGCGTCGACGCGGAATCGAAAGCGCGTTACATTCGCGAGTATCGCGAGAATGAGGGGATATCGCTCAAGCTGGAAAAAATCGCGAAAACCCCTGGCCTGCGCACTGTTGCGAAGCTCTGTCTGAACTGCGACACTGATTCGTGCATATTTATGTGCAACGATCAAAACGCACAAGAATACAGGCCCCCGTTAGGCTCGTTGCTCGGCGATATGACCGATGAGCTCGACGAATGCACGTTTATCACGAGCTTCCTCTTAGGCGGTCCGAATTTTTATAGCTTCAGAACCGTCAATTCGAGAACTGGCGAGGTATCCGAAAAATGTAAAGTCAGAGTATGATTGAAAATTATTTTGAGTCTGATGAAGAGAACGAATGCATTAATCTTAAGTTTAATTCTATTAAAAGACTGCCAGACCACACTGTTGTCACGCGAGAAGAGGTCAAATCGTGTAGCATAGTTCTAAAAAAGCGTAGGTATGTTACTCCCGGGTTATCGCTCCCGTACGGTTACAAAAGTTAAGTATAGTATGTAAGTTGTTTGTGAATAAATAAAAGTAAATTTAAGAATCTGGTTTTTGTATTAGTTTTTAAGTAATATAAATTGTTCTGCGTTACGTTTAATATATTTATAATAAAAAAAAGGATTTTAAACTTTTTTTTGTAATTATAACATCCTTCTCTCTCTCTCCTTTACCCACTCATCGTCGCACGCTTATAGGCGAGCCGTACATGCAAGCGTATAGACGGCTCGTCCGCGGATGATACTCGTGGCCGCTAATATACGCTTATAAGCGGCCTGCGTGAGTATACGCGTATACACGGCCCGCGTGAGTATACGCGTATACGAGGCCCGCGAGAGAACACGCGTATACGCGGCCCGCGCGCGCCGCCTCCCCCCGCGGTAAAGGAATAGTATTAATAAAAAGCGCTTTTCGGGAAGAGAGCGTTTTAGTCGAAAAGATGGATACGCGTTGGAAGCATCCTTTTACGGCGTGCATAGCAGGACCGACAGGAGCTGGGAAAAGCTGGTTTCTGAAAAAATTTCTTGAGCATCTGCCGGAGATGTGCGATGCTCGCTTCGACAGGGTTCTGCTCTACCATTCCGAGTGGCAAGAGACGTACCGCAGTGAATTCAAAGTTGGCGGGAGTGCTGCTGTACCTATCGAGTTTCGAGTGGGACTTCCGCAGCGAAGCGATTACTCTGTGGATACGGGAAAGAAAAAATTACTGATTCTCGACAACTTGATGCGCGAATCATCGAACGATATAGTTCTGGATTTGTTCTCGCGTTCGACTCATCATTTGAATTTGTCGTTCTTTCGGGTGACGCAGAATATTTTTCACCAGGGAAAGTCTCAGCGCGACATAAGTTTAAATACAAAGTATCTTGTTATATAGACGCTACGCGCGGACCTCACTCGTATCTTTTTCTCGGTCTAACTCAAGCGGCCGTGGAGGGGTATAGGGTTAGCACGTGTATATTCCCAAGCGACGATATTCAGTACGCCTACGTGCCGAAATTCGGTAAAAAGTTAAAATACAAAATTGCTTTGAATATCTTGCAAGGTGTGATCAAAATCAAAGATTCGCATAACCGACGACTCAAAAAGCACAAAAACGTGCTGAGAAAATTGACTATTTGCAATAATAAGAAATCTGTCAGCGATTGGCAGAAAAAGAAACGAGTTCTCGTACAGCACGTTGGTGCTTTTTTGCCGCTTCTACTCGCACCTATTATCGGGTCTCTTGTCTCGAAGTTATTCAATTCAAAGTCAGCAGCAGCAGCAACGGAAGACTAAAATGGATCGTGCGAAAAAAATGATTATCGTGCCCGAAGATATGTTTTTGCGCATGCAAAACGTTCAGCCAGCAGCAGCACAACCGCCAAACCAGTCGTGTGAAAACTCTGTTCAAACGTGCGGCGACAATCACTCGAGATTCCGAGATGCACACGATTCTACATTTGAATAAATTTACGGATGAGCGTCAAAAATGTCAAAACTATTTACAAGTACTGCGGCGATATCTGTTTTTCAAAGATTCCGGACGTCACGATTACAAGCGCGACGTCGACGAAATAGCGGCCACGTCGGCACCAATGACTGAAGAAATTATACTCGACAGTGTATCTGTGTTTATCAAATATGGCGGGATCAGTTTGATCGACTGCGTCTCAACCTACTCGAGCGAAGTAATTACGACGGCACGTTACGCGATAATAATTCTGAAGTACAATACCGAGTCAACACTCACCAGACATTTCAATAAAATCCAATATTAGATCAATAACAACTTACACTTTCTTCGATCTATTACTGCGCCTTCTCGACTACAACAACTCTGCGTATTATCTCCTCTTTATATTATCGTTACTGGCAATATTCCTAAGAATGCGTTCTGCTCGATTCAAGGTTGAGAGAGTTCTGATCAAGAAGGAAGTCTCCTCCTTCTCACTATCCTGCGCGTCTCCGGAAAAAACCCTAATTCACGCCCTCTATATTAATTAATATTGGCGCGAAATCATCGGCGTCAGTTAGGCGGATGCTCTCTTCCTTTCGCGTCCAATGAGCGAGAGAGAGGGAGACAATGTAAGCATATACTACACCGTATGGTCGTCATGTCGCAATTAGTCATAATCAAGTCACCGGGCAGACGCGGTGCACTGGACTCTCATCTGTTCATTGGGTCGCCCCAGTGCGGCGACATGGCTCTGATAGTGGTGCGCGCTAGTGGTGTATATACGCTCTCTCACTATCATCATAAATCTCGCGGCTGTACGTATATTCGCGCGCGAGTCCCTCTCTCTCTCCGCGCGCGCTATACCGCGGCGCGTTATCTCTCTCTCTCTCTCTCTCCCTCTCGCATCGTCGCTATTCCTTCTCCCGCGGCCCGTCGCACTATAGCGGAGCGTACGTTGATGCGCGTCGGCGATGCGCACTCGTCAGTACAATTCCGATCGCGCGCGGTGTTCTTCTCGAGTGGATTTCATTATCGATTCGTCGCGACTCCTGGTGCTCGCAGGGTTAGGCGTGTGGCCGCTGTATCGGTACAGCAGCCCACTACACCTGGCAACAACAACGTGGCGCTACTTTACCCGTGTAGTCTCCTGCTATACTGCAGGGGAGCCACCGCTGCTCCACGCGGTTAGCAGGTGAGGTTATACACCTCAGAGAAACAACAACAACCGTTCGCGTGTGATTTACCGCTGCTCACGATTTGCAGCAGGGCATTTTCGGGTGTTTTTGGTAGTGCATTAGTGTACGCGTGCAGCCAAACGGGCTGCACGTGGCATTATTTATTAATAAACAAAAGTTACCCATCGATGACAGACTGGCCCATATACTACTAACATGCTCTCGCACCCCGCGAATATTACACGACTTAGAAATATTTTCGTTATCGAGACATGCAATACATAGCTGCTGTACTACACACAGATTGACAACATGTCTTATTATCGCCCAATACGGTCTTCGACTGTTGTGTCTCGAAATCGTAAAATAAATATAATACTTGTGTTTGAATAGATCTTTTACCACCAATTCAACCGTCGAGAAGGGACACTCATATTTGCTTTCCAAAATCAGCTGTTTCGAATCGGGGTTATACTTTTATCTTTTCGATGTCTAAGTATACGCCTAATCCTTTATTCATGAACTTTCTAAGGAAGAGCAAATTTTTTTTTAAGTTTTCAGCATAAATTATGTTATCTAATTGTTGGGACCTTCCGTTGTCTAATTGGGCTTGAACGTAGGGTCAAGGTCGTTGAGTAATACCTTTCGCGCTCTGGTGTTGATGCGCGATTCTCATTGCGTCACAACTTTCTCCGAAGAGAGTGACTGCGCTTCCTCTCGGCTGCTCTATTTCACGATTAGTTTTGTTTGCTAGGTTCAGGACAACTTGGCGATATGTGACCGTATCGGTCACAGTTGAAGTACTTTGGTTCCTTGCTGCTGCGCTCATTGGTGCGGTGAGCTTGGTCGCCACCTTCAGAAAGATTGTTATTGCGATCCTGACTTTGGGATTTTTCCTTAGTGTCATCACCAAAAGTTACGGCTACCTCGATCCCACGGCTCCTTGGTTTTGAGGTGTCTAGCTGAAAAATAAATTCTTTTAGTCGATTGTAACCATACCTTTTGTCTATGCCATGCAAAGCTATGTTCTCTGAAGTAGCGATCTTCGGATATTCATGCAACATGGCGTTATACATTAGACTATACTTTTATGCATCCTGAATCATACTTATGACTTTGATGCTCTCATACTCTCGCACCGTGTTTTCAGATTTCAAGCAAAACTTAAATGCGCTTTCTTTAACTTTATAAAACTGCATGTTGAATAACCTCTTCTGTAACGCATGTGGACTCAGCCAAAACTCATTTTTCTTTATTTCTTTGATTTTACTTAGCAGTACTACTGGATCGCAGATACTCATGGTAAAAAGATGATATTTCTCGTCAACTCTATTGAGAATTATCGCAATACTATATTTACAAAAATGTAGTATAGAGAATGATCTGTATACTTTATTTTAGTCGTGTTCTAGCTCATTAATAGGAATTAAAGCACATTTAATTTTGTCGAATACATTGTATAATTTTTTCGGACGCAACTCTGCAAACAGGAAATCCTCAAATGGTGCATACTCTGAATTTCCTCTTAATCTATAGGTTCTAGTGATATTTATTTGTTTCAACTTGAATTCATTGAAACTGTAACTTTTATTTATTACAAAGCGGCTTTGCTGCACACCTTGAGTTGGTAGCTGGAATAAGGTATTAATTATGTGACATGAGTTCGGGCTCCCTGCCCGTTTATTCTCGTGTCTCTATTCTCTAGTCTCTAATGGGGACCCAGAGAATGTCTGTCCACTGAGCCATCCCAGTTGTCATGATTCGGCTGATAGTCTTGCGAGAGTAGAAACGTTGAGGACACTGGTGCGCTGTTACGATGCATTATGGGGCATTTCGACTTTACGTGTTTCAAAATCAATCTGAAATTTTTGATAGATGATGTCTAAACTACCAGAAATCACAGAAAAATAAGGAAAAAGGTTGATGTTCACTGTATGGCCTAGGAAAATTTGTTAACGTTGACGGTTTTCGCAAAAAACTTACAAAAGTCACTGTAGAACAATGGATTTTTTTTTATCTAATGCCTGTAAACACTATTTTTATGTATTCTTTTTACGCTGAATTCAAATCTGCCCCTTAAAATTGTGTAGGATTTTCTTTTCATCCATGAAAATGGGAAAAAATTTGTAGAATCGTCAAAGGTCTCTTATGACTTCGTAAGATTTGTTCTCTTTTTATGCAGCTATGAAACTACTCAAATATTTGATTGATTAAATATACTATATCCAACAAACGCTTCAAACTGTTGGCGCTAAGCAGGCAGCAAAATTTAAATGTTAATCATGGCATATTAAGGAGTTCCTAGTGTAGTAAGTACATCATATGACGCGCATTTACGCACAAATGCGCGTGTTTTAGCGAAAAAAAGGAAAAAGTTTTTGCAGGGTTTTGGGATTGTATACATCGCTATTCTCATGTTTGCGTATGCATAATATGTATGAATGATTGTATGTGTATGGAGGGGGGGGGGCATTCTCTGTCAAACGGACACCACTATATATATATATATATATGTGTGGGACGTTTCACGTCAACCGGACCATCAGTGCACCAAAAATTTGGGTTGACCTAACAAGACGTTTAAGCTCTCAAAATGATCGTCTGGTCAAAATGGTGGATCCAAAATGGCGGACATAATACAACCACCAAAACTATTTGACCGCAATGAACGATTTTAAATCAGTTTAAAGTATCGGTATGGAAGTTTAAGGGGCCGATGAATCTTATTTTAACTTCGAAATTTCAAAATTCAATATGACCAATATAAACTGGCGGTGCTAGTACCGCGGCGCGCCGCTAGGCGGCTGCGCATTACCCACAAGTGAAGTAGCGTCGCGGAGGGCACATAAGGAGGCCGGGTCCAGCGCTGTACCTCGCCCCTCTTCCAACAGCCTAATGCTGCAAGTACACGGCTCGTGTCCAATGACAACTTGTGCAAAGACAACTTCAGGAAATAAAACTGTTTTGTGGCAAAGGAATTTATTGCTTTCAAGTGATATATTTCATCCCTCTTTTTTACCTACACCCCTAACCTCTTCCCACGATTAGCAACCCATAGAAAGGAATATTTTCGTCAAGGAATGCTTTCATCTTCTTCATCGGCGACTTTTTCTCCAATAGTCTTTTTCAGGATAGTTGGTGAGCAAGTCCATCAGCGGCTTTATTCATAGGCGACTTTTTCTCCAACAGTCCTTTTTAGGATAGTTAATAGGTACATTAATAGATACATTGGCGACTTCTTCTTCAACATCCTTTTTAAGGCAGTTGTTGAGTAAGTCTTACTTTATCGGCAACTCCTTGTTCAACTGTACTAGCCATAATTTTGTTATTTCTAACATTTTTTTTTTGTTTTGGTTGTGCCTTCTCATATCCTACAACAATGTCTTCTCCTGCGAAAAAATATCGTATCGATAGATGCTTTAATCCATTTGATATTAATACAGGACACAGCAAATCTCTTAGGAAGATCTCCAAAGAATTTCAAGATGTCTATCCTGATTATCCAACATCTTCACTGATTTGTGATACATGTAGAAAATCTTTTCACAAACTACATGATTTGTCATCTCCAAACGTCAGTATGAGTGTTGATTTTGAATCAGAGACTGACTCACCTTCGGTTTCAAACACGGATGCACCTATGCAAGATAATCTTACAGATATTTTAACTGGACTTAAAAACAAATTCCAATCCCTGCCGGAGAACGATCCATTACGTGTCAGTATTCTTACTATTTTGCCCGAACACTGGGCAATAGGTAAAATTATGAACCAATTTGGTGTGTCTCACAGAATGGCTCGTAAAGCAAAACAGTTAAGAGAATCAGATGGAGTTTTAGCTTCTCCTGTTGCAAAACGTAGAAAAACATTACCTGCATAAACTACTGTGAAAGTTGAAGATTTTTACGAAAATGATCTTAACAGCAGAATTATGCCAAATAAAAAAGATACCGTCAGTATTTATTTATATGGTGAAAAAATAAAAGTGCAGAAAAGATTATTGCTTACTGATATTAAGAACCTTCATAATCAATTTAAAGAACAGTTTCCTGAACATCCGATTAGGCTTACCAAGTTTGCGGAACTGAGACCAAAATGTTGTGTCTTTGCAGGATCCTCTGGTACACACAATGTATGTATATGTACGATACACCAACATTTCAAGGCGATGATTGACGCACTAAATATAGAAAAAAATCTCAAACAATATTCTGAAGAATTATAAAGATTGTTTGAATTTCGTTCTATGTGAGGATCCCACCCAAGTTGTTATTTGAATGAATGCAAATTTTGTCCGGACATTCAAAAGTTTTCGAATTACGTTGAGAACATTATGGATGAGCACAATATTGATTAAGTCATCTTCAGCAAGTAGCAATCAATCGATAGATACACTTTGATAAAACAATGCCTATCATCGCAAGAATTTATTGAAACTTTATGTTATAGCCTATAAAAGTTGATACCTCATCACTTCACCGCTAAGGAACAATCAAAGTTTATTTCTGGGAAGAAAAATAATCTTTCAGATGAAGAGGTTCTTGCTCAATTGGATTTTGCTGAGAACTATGCTTTTACAGCCCAAGATGCTGCACAGGCATATCATTTTAATAATGATCAAAGTACGATTTTTCCTGCTGTTGTTTATTATAAATCTGAAGGCAAGCTAAAGCATTTCAGTACAGTATCTATGTCCGACTGTACTACTCATGATGCCACTGCAGTATACATAATGTAGCAAAAGCTTATACCTGAAATTCGCAAAGTTTGTCCCACAGTAAAAAAGGTAATATATATTCTACTGATGGTGCTAAACAGCACTTTAAAAATCGTTATCAAATGAGTAGTTTAATGAGTCATAAGAGAGATTTTGGCATTGATGCTGAATGGCACTGTTTTGCAACAGCACACGGAAAAGGTAGTTGCGATGGAGTTGGAGCGATAGTAAAGTGAGAAGCTAAAAGAGCGAGCTTATAAGCTGCAAAAAATAAAACAATTCTAGATGTTAAAGCTCTTTATTCATGGGCTAATGGGCTATCATTCAATATAAAAATTTTCTTATACACCAAAAAAGATCACGAACAAACTCGTCAATTCCTAACAAAAAGATTTAAAAACTGTCCACCTGTCACAAACATACAAATGGGGCATGGATTTATCCCAGAAAATAATGAATCGTTGAAAGTCATACATTACTCAAATACCAATGAACCTAGAAACAGAGTAATTTATGATATCGGCGAAAGTCATTTATCACCAGTAAAAACTCCACGAACGAGGAGCCAGAATTGATAAGAGTGCACAAAATGTCATTAAAGATTGATTCATTTGGCTAAATTATATATTTTTTTCATCCACGCAGGCATATATACACAGAACAATAGAAAAATGTAAGTGCAAAAACCGCAGACAGATAATTCTAAATCTAATAGACCGGAAAAATAT
Organism: Trichomalopsis sarcophagae; assembly: GCA_024372645.1. Taxonomy (NCBI): domain Eukaryota; kingdom Metazoa; phylum Arthropoda; class Insecta; order Hymenoptera; family Pteromalidae; genus Trichomalopsis; species Trichomalopsis sarcophagae. The sequence goes on along the minus strand of QLSS01000302.1, from coordinate 55,979 downwards.
AAGATTCATGTAAAATTGGTTTGGTGGCGGTATAATGTCCGCCATTTTGGATTCACCATTTTAAATTTTGAAATTTCGAGGTCAAGCTAAGATTCAATGACCCCGAAAACCCCCATATCGATACTTTAAACTGATCTAAAATCATTTGTTGCGGTAAAATGGGTTTGGTGGAGGTATAATGTCCACCATTTTGATTCCGCCATTTTTGATTTTGGAATTCCGTCAGCATTGTCAATAATATGTCCTATCATGAGTTGTACATGCTTTTTGGTGGGATATTTCACAAATTAGAACATTGTTACTATTGTTTTTGTTGAATGTGATATGAAAACATAGGTTTCAGGCTCCATATTTTATGAGCCACATTGGATTTTTCAAAAGGCCAGAACTTTTTCAAAAGCCCTTGACCAGACGATTATTTTGAGACCTCCAACGTCTTGTTAGGTTAACCCAAATTTTGGGTGCACTGATGGTCCGTTTGAAGTGAAACGTCCCACATATATATAGACACACATTCATATGTATATGCATACACAAACATGAGAATGGCAATATATACAATCCCAAAACCCTGCAAAAACTTGTTTCCTTTTTTTCGGTAAAACATGCGCATTTGTGCGTAAATGCGGGTCATATGATGTATTTGCTATATAGTTTATATAATCAATCAAATATTTTAATAGTTTTATAGCTATATAAAATGAGAACAAATCCTACCAAGTCATAAGAGACCTTTGACGATTCTACAAGTTTTTTCCAATTTTCTGAATAAAAAAAAATCCTACAAAATTTCAAGGGGAAAATTTGAATTCAGCGTAAAAAAATACATAAAAATACTGTTTACAGGCATTAAATAAAAAAATTCCAATGTTTTACAGTAAAATTTTGTAAGTTTTTTGTGAAGATCATCAACATAAACTAATTTTTCTATATGTTTTGAGGCATTTTAAATCGAAAAATAGTGTTTTCAGAAAATGTCCGTATGTATGTATATGTGTATTCGTTCATATCGCCTCTAGCTTAGCTTTTTTTTTTACATCGATTTTTTAGTTTCGAGATTTCATTTTTTTCTAATAAACTTATTGGAAAAAATGATGAAAGTAAATTGCTTGATATGTATCTATGAAAGAATAAAATTACTTATCTTCTCACTGTGGAAACTTTACATTATCGTTTGTTGTTTCTTTATTACACACCATAAAGCGCAAATTTTTAAAATTGTTTTAACTAGAGAACTAAATTTTGAATCTTCCAAAAAATACGTGACGCGGTAACTGGAATAAAAAGACATTAATCAAGTTCAAAATTTGGATTTAGTTAGCATTATATAGCATCTTGGTCCCTTCTTTGGGTTGTTTATGATACTAGTTAGTTTTGAAGATATTAAGCTTCAAAATTTTGTTTCTTACCCTGTATACTTTGCACAATTAAAAACTACGTCGCTTATATCTCTCCCGTCCTCACAGTGGCGGGTGGGTTAAGTAATTTTAACTTCAACGTGCGGGTACATGGCAATTGGCGTTCAAGTGTACCTCAGACATACTGCCATCTTGCATCAGTATTCTCAAGCGGCGGCAGCAACGCCGGCAGTACGGTGCATATATACGGCTGCCCTTCGGTACTTGAAGCCGTCGAAAGTATGATCTTCGAATATATCAAGGATATACTGCGGGTATACCAGAAGTACCCGAGGGTATACTGAGGATACTTGAGGATATACCGAAGATACATGAGGGTATACTGAGGATACTCGTGGATATACCGAAAATACCCAAGGGTACCCGAGACTATTTTAGGCTACCTTCCAAACAGTGCGGCCAACGCGACAAATTCCCCCACATATGTTATAAATACTATATACTAGACGAATGCAAGTGCATCTACATTTAATTAGCTATGCGAGCTATGCGAAAGTAAGATAGGGGAGAGAGAGAAAGAGAAAGAAAGATATAGAGAGAGAATTGTTTATATATATATATATATATATATATGTAATTAATGCGAAATAATTGTATAAATCAAACAAAAAAAGAACTTGATTATTCAGCGCAAGCCCCGCTGAGTTGATCGCGCAGCAGAACAGTCAATATTCCAATCAGAATTCAGCATATATAGATAGAGAAGTCTTACTTATATACTAATTTAGATGCTAGCTTCCTGTCAGTATTATTTTAATTATCCCCTGGATTTTTCAACTCGATATGATTCTATTTATAGCGCTTATTGAAAATAAATTGGGTTTGCTCCTAGAAAATACTTTCTCTGTTTCTTATTAACAACAATAACGGCGAATACATGGGTTTTTAAAAATATCTTAAGAACTACTGCTCCTACAAAAAAATCATCGTGATTGAAAGTTGCTTGAAATATTAAAATGCATAAATTACGTAGAAGCAGTTTTTGCAAAAATGTAACTCCTAGTATCATGTCCCTACAATTTTTTAACTTAATATTGTTGTAATTGAGCAGCTTATTACAAATAATTTAGTTTTCCATCTGTCAAATACTTTTTTTGTTCATTATTAAAAACAATAATGGTCAAAATATGGTTTTTCAATAATAACTCAAAAACGACTGCTCTTATTACGAATAAAATTATTAAAACTTGTTGAAGACAAAGTGCATAAAGTATTATCTGAAGCATTTTAGCACAGGTATAGTATATTTTGCAGAAATCAAACCTAAACTTTTAACTATGCTATGCTGTAATTCAAATTGAATTTTTTTTTAAACATAACCTGTATAAATTTATTAAAAAAAAACAAATCTTACTTTAAGGTGAAACTAAAACTTCTTGGTTATACACTCTCTCTCTCTCTCTCTCTCTCTCTCTCTCTCTCTCTCTCTCTCTCTCTCTCTCTCTCTCTATAATAACTATTTGTTAAGCTTTAACATCTGCAACTGTTATTTAAGAATTTAATTCGGTTTTATTTAATTAGATATTATTCAAGTATTTTTTTTTTTCAGATTCAATGTTTCGTGAAAATGAAAAAAAAAGCCTTTTAGTTACTCAGATCATAAAAACACACAAGGATTTAATGAATTCCGAAAATACAGAAACAGTGCCCCTATCATCAATACCAGTAAGTTGTTACTTTTTAGTGTAATACTAATGATAAGTATAACTTTTTTTTACAATTATTTTGAGGCTTATTTTAATTATATTTTTATTTTTTCTCAAGCGCATGATTATTAGGCCTCATTTTAGTAATATATGTCTAGATTCTGTAAGCCCGTTTGATTAAAAATATCTCTACATTTTCGCAGATGTAAGCTACTTATTAGAGCCCCGCTATATAATTCATTAAATTCCTATGTTATATTCCTCTTCATATTTTATATTTGTTTATGTAATTGCTAAGTTACAGCTTCTCCTCTTTTCTCCTTTTTCCAAATCATAAATGAAAAAAATGCTTATCAGTGTCAGAAATAGCTAATAGTAAGGAATTAAAAATAATTTTTTAAAAATGTATGAGACACTTTTTGTTGGCGAATATGAGACCGATTCTTAAATATTTTTAAGAGGAAAAATGGCTATTAGTTTTACGAGAAAAATTAATTTGTAAGATGAATGTAATGTAATGTCTTTGAATTACACGCCAATAAAACTGTTTATTCTGAAATCCTTTTGTACACTTTGTGATATAGAAGATCGAACGCAGGAAGAAAACCCGCGAGGTTTTCTGTTTTTAATTTGGTTTTCTATTAACGCGGTACTTGATAAATTCTCAAACTGAGACAAACAGCAATAGAGATTTAAGAAGGGACGCATCATATGCTGTAAGCAAGATAATCAATTAATTAGCGACTTATAATTTATATTTCTTATACAGAGTAAATCTGTGTATTGTTGCTTCAGCATAAAGCTAGTATACCTACTCAGGCACATTCTTCACAAACGTACTCTAGAAAAATGGCCAAACGTTAAATCGCAACAACCTCATTCAGCAACCGGGAAACAAAAACAGAAAAATATTATTAATTTATTCACAGAGATAAATTATTTAAATAAACTTTTTGGGCATCATCTGCGCGTGAGACGCGCAGTCGATAGGGATAAATAAACATATTAGATTCTGGCTTTTATGAGTGAAAAGCGGATTTTATTTCCCGAAAATGCGAACACGCGCAAACAAAAGTTACTAAGGTTTTCTTCATAATTTTAAATGCGCAGACAATTTTGAAAAACTAATTATTATGAAGTCAAAATTTATAATTCTGGGTGCCAACTCAGATTCCTTTTCGGACCTGGTTGTTGTTCCCAGAGCACTGCCACTACTCACTCTTTTTCTTTATGTGTCACATCTCCAAACTGTTTCTGAACGAGGCACGCTTTCCCTCTGCCTGGTAGATGTCCTTGGTGTGAGCTCTAAACAGGGTCAATTCACTAACAACTCTGACCAACTAACGATCAATCTTCCTCCTCTGCTTGCTTGCAAAAGCGCTAAAGTGGCTAGTGCATAGACAACTTTCAGAAAATCTCGAATTGAGCCTCTACCTAGACAACTTGCAAACAGGCTATCACACCGACCACTACTACGCTGTGATTTTTCTTTAACGTACGATTTGGCGCGATTGTCACGTTTGGGAGAACGCTAGCGAGAGGGAAAAATAATCACACACAATAGTTATGGTTTATTGCACTTTGCATTTCGCCCAACCTTTCCCTACAACGCGGCAGCAGTAGTGCCTCCCGCGCACAATTTAGCAACGCAGGGCTTATCACAAGTCGCGCCCGCGCAGCAGACAGCATGCCTCAGGCTCAGGCCCAGGTCCAGTCCGCTTACGTCTCTCTCTCTCTCTCTCTCTCGTCAAAGCCCTCCCAATCATTGGCGAGGTTATTCTTAATCTATTTAACTGCTCCTTCGCTCAGGGAGTCTTTCCGAGTATCTGGAAGCAGGCACAATTAATTGCTCTAAGGAAGACCAGCGCTCCTTCCAATGTCACTGACTTTCGTCCAATTGCGCTGCTCTGCTTCCTCTCAAAGATACTTGAGAAGATCGCTCACACCGAAATCATGGAGTATCTGAATAAAAGTCAATGATTGGATCCTTTCCAGGCCGTTTTTCGTAAACACCACAGTATTCAAACAACGTTATTAAAATCGACCGACGACATACAAATGGCCGTTGACAAGAAGAAGGTGACGATTATGCTGCTATTTGATTTCAGTACAGCTTTTGACACCATCTCGCCTTCCAAACTACTAACTGAGCTGAATAGGCTGGGGTTCTCACGGTCAGCTTTCCTGTGGATTAAATCATATTTACAGGGGCGATCTCAGGTCGTAATTTCAAATAAGAACGGAATGGCTTGATACCAATCTGGGAGTTCCACAGGGATCTGTCCTGGGACCCCTACTGTTAAGCCTTTGTGTTAACGACCTACAGAGTATACTCGACGGTAGTACAATTAAACATCTTTTTTACGCGGACGACCTTCAGATTTATCTACACACCAGCAAAGATAATTTTCAGGAAGGCGTGGCTCGCTATTTTTTTTTTTTTTTTTTGGTTCCACGAGAAATGTTAATGATATTAAGTCGAGGAAACTGCCTGGGGTTCCGTTGCCGGACGGAGTGATCGTCCCTTTCGGTGAGACAGTCGTGAGTCTTAGTGTTGTATTAGAATGTAAACTTACTTGGACACCGCAAGTGGATGCCATCACGAAAAAAGTCAACAAAGCTCTGAATAGCTTGCGGTTTATCAGAGGCTGCACCACTGATACTCTCCGCAGAAGGCTAGTCGAGACACTCATCCAACCACACTTGGACTACTGTACTGTGACAATCCTGGACGCGTCTAACGAACAACGAACAACCATCGTACCATCATACGTACTGGTCTTTTTTGACTTCCGCGTCACACTCCGGCCTGTGAGGAGTGAAGTGACATCTCTGGAAATTCCTGCTTTCGCGACGGAGACGCTGAGGAACTCTTTCCATATTAGCGCCTCATACCTATGGAATAACCTGCCATCACACATCAGAAACACCTCATCCGCCGTCACATTCAAAAAACTTGTTAGGGATCACTTCTTTGAACTAGAAAACACATAAATCGTACACAATTCACGCACGCACACACACACCTACTTTTTGGCTCATTCCATTTTCACTATTGCTTCACTCTCTCACTATAGATACTTTGACCATGCCTCAATCTATTATCTACTATATTGTTTTATTCTTTTCTCATCTGCAACTCTGTAAACGTATTATCGTACAACATATTGTACGTAAAATAAAACCAATCTAATCCAATCTCTTTCTCTCGCTCACTCTATTCTCTTCTCGAAGCTCCTGGTGGTCGTTGGTGTTCCTGACGACGTCTCCCGGGGCTTCTCGTAGACCTGGTGGCGGCTGGCGTTCTCGGCCCTCCAATGCCGATACTGTTGGCTGCTCGGGTCGTCTGGATAGTCGCTGGCTTGTCCAGGCGTTGGCACTTCCTAGTGCCAACGCGCTGCACCTATAGCACACTCCTACTCTAGCACACTTTCGCATACTCGGAAAACTCTCCTAATTCTCCTCTAATCGTCGACCTGGAGTCGACGAACAAAGTAGAACGCGTTGACTCTCTCAAACGTCGATGTCCTTCGTCGAAAATCGAGAGAGAACTGGCGGATTTCCCGCTCGTTATCGAGCTCACTCTTCTCTCGCGCCCGTCAGGCCCGCGCTTCTTGCTGGCCCCCGATTGGCTCACTGTCCGCGCTGATAACAATTCACGCATCGGCGCCCGCTGATTGGCTCGCGATATGCGGAGGATCAATCAGCGCGCGCGCCAATGATGCTCGCTTTAGCAGAAGTTGAGTATACTAATAGTGGATTTAGGTAAATACCAATGTTATACAGACATTAAACTACATTTTTCAGAACCTATGCGTTTGCTATGGTTTTATACAAATCTTGACGATAAGTACACACTTAACCATTTTAAACGTAAATTATGCACTCCGCAACCTGTTTTAGATCGATGAACGTTTGCCATTGCAGAACTTTGCTTGGATGTCCCTTGTAACTTTCATGCTTTTGATTATTACACTGGCTCTGCTGGTGGCTGCTGCTGCGTCTCCTTGCCAAAGGACCACTGAGCATCGTGGATTGACGTTCCAGCTAGTGGGTGATAAAGGCATTGGCCTCTCATCGATGCTTATTACTCTGACAACGAAGCAGTTTGTAGTAAATAAGCTATAGTAATACCACTTTGTGTTTATACCACTTAATGGCATTTTCAATTCACAAAATTATGGTTTGCGTCAAAGTAGGCTGAGGTATTAGTCAGCAATTTCTTCACCTTAAGATCCAACTATTCTGCATTTTTCATACTAAAACTTTGCCTAAGATTGTATTAAATTCAGCCTTTCATGACTGTGGTCAAACCGACATTTTGACACTCATAATATCCTATCAAAATCTAAATAATATTACAATTCTTTATTTTGGAAACCGATGCCTTCTGTGAACATTCTTATATTTTGTGAAAATATTGTGCAAAAATCATTTATTTAACATAGACTGTAATATTTGCATATGAACACATAAATTCATTTTAGAAATGTAAGTTTTGAATAATTAGTTTTTGCAAACAATAACAGGAAACATTAGCAAAGAAGTGTACGTACGTACAAACATACAAATCCTATATTATATTAAAGTGGAACAAATTTTCTCCGGTTCTTTGGGCCACCAGACCAACGCCACACTTTCTTTAAATATTACGTTATCTTTTTATAAAAAAATAATGGACCATAAAAAGTTTGGGCCTTAAAATTATTGGGCCTAAAAAGTTTTGAAGAATTTATGGTCTTACAAGTTTGGGTCTTAAAATTTAGGCCTCATATTTTTTCTTGGACATTTTTAACCTTTAAATATTTAGGCCTTAAATTTTTTTATGCAAAAAACCCAAAAATAAATTGGGCCCTTAATATATTAATTCTTAAGAAAATATATGGTTAAGGACGTGCTGGTAAATTTAGGTTAATCTTAAAAAAACTCATTTTAGGCATTACACAATGTGATCCTTACAAAATAATTTAAAAATGAAATATATAAATATTTACTTGATAGCTATCAAGCTTAATTAATCTTATATTGTGAGTGAATGTAGCAAAAACATGTAATGATTCTCCCAGCGTTAATCAACATAATGTGCTGCCCGATTCTTACTACGGTGATGTGCTGGTAAGGTTAATATAATGAAAGTCATATTCTGGTGCTGCATTAGTTAAATGCTACAGTCAATTCTTATATTTTCAGCGCTGCATAAAATAATGCTGTAGCCGATTCTCATAGTTCCAGTTCTGAATTTAATAAATGGTGCAACCAATTCTAAAATTTCCAGCGCTGCATTAAAAAAATGCTGCAGCGGATTCATATAATTCCAGCGTTGATAAACATTTCTTATACGGCATCTTCATAAATCTGTACATTTGTATAAGAATTCTATTCTACTTTCTCCTTCGAAATTTATGAAATCATTAAAAGAATTGCCACACAGCAAAAAATTTGAAATGCTACAACTCCTAAATTCTTGGAGACAAAACAATAAATCGAATTGTATTTTTATATTACGGATTTCGAAATAACACAGCGCATTATTCGAGGTTAATAGGCTCCGAGAAAAATGTAGTGTAATTAATATGGCATCAGCAACGGTCTCCAAGGTACCTGGTGCCCAGGGTGGCCGGTATTAACGTCGTCTCCTCGAGTTTGACGGAAAATTAGCAACATATTTTGTCGAAACTTCTTATTTGGGGGTTTTCGAGGTCGTAGAACGCGAATATTGTGAAGGCTACGTTCCTGGAGATACTTGGTATCTAAGGTGGATAGTATCAACGTCGTCTCCTGGAGTTTTGTGGAAATTTAATTGTAATTAAGTCAAATACGTTACTCAGGGATTTCTCGGGCCACTGAACATGGATATGGTTTTTTAGCTTGAGCGGTGAGGTTGGTCGGACTTCCGGTACTGCCGATCTATGGGGGCCGCATCGGCTCCTCATTGTCGTCTATCGCCTCCTCCTCGTCCTCAAACTTAATGCGACGCTCCGTCACAAACTCTTTCTTGGGCTCTTGTTGTCTAACGCACCGTTTTCGGCATAATGGTCTTGAGCGCCAAGTGTCCTTTGCCAGTCGCTGGAGCAGTTCTGGTAGTCTTCGTTGCGGCTCTCGCCATAATTGGCGAGAGCCGCAACGAAGCTACACTAATATGTGAGGACTGGCCGAGTTCGAGGAGGTGGCCGTAATCGAGGTGGCGCCGCAGCACGCTTATGTCGAGATTGCAACCGCTGTAACGGAAGGAGAAGGAAAACCATGTTGTTCATTTTCGACTCATTCCAAAGAAACAAGCGTATGAGGTTTTAAAGAGAGCATATTGTTGCCGTTGAGAAGGCTAAAGTACGAGTCGAACAACCATAGACGTGGAGGTGGGCATTGCAGGGGACGGAGTCATCGTCGAGCTCGAGCGGTGAGAGATCGTGAAGTTAAAAACGAGATTATAAATTTTCGATGGATCATGGTGCCGATATCACTCGACTCTGTTGTAGCACTCCTGCATACACACAGCAATTGGCTAGTACCCACTTTCAAGTCCACCGATATGAACCAAGGATCACAAGATGTTCGCTGATGTTGAGATGCTGTTTAGTCTCTGGATTGACAAGTTGTGTTTGTGATGATGTGACGCAAGTGCTTGCTTCTAGTCTTGAAAGTTGTTCGGCACCTAAGTATTAGACCCATTCATTTTGTCGAGCGGTACACTAGCCGTAGCGCGAAGGTTCTTTGATAAAAGCATAATCATGCGCAATCACGCACAATCACGCACAATAGACAGATTCGCGAGAGTTTGTGCAAACAAACACTGATGCACGTTTGTAAACGGTGCAAGAAAAACTAGATACAGACAACTAGACAACTTTTAGCTCAAAAAATCTAGTCCTCTTTTCTCAGAATCTTTGTGTAGATCGACGCTTGCTCCGTGCGTTCGGCTCTCAGCAACTGCGAATCGTTTCGTAAACGGCAGCGATACCTCTCTTACTCCTTTACCATTAGAGTTGCACATAATTAATATGTTCTGAAGACATTCGCGGCGTAGTATAGTGTATTGCACTAATTACTAAAGATAACCTTATGTAACTCTTTATCTCATCAATGGGTGTGGTAGCGCCCCGATGGCAAATATAAGTTTTTTATACACTGTGCCGTTGGGGAGCAGCGCGAACCTATTATACTTTGAATTTGCTAAATAGCCTAAATGCGTTTTATTGTCTCCAATGAATTCGGACCCTCGAGAGTATACAGCTAATTTGAGAGTACACTCCCAACTTGAGAGTAGACTCCCAACTGGAGAGTACACCCCAAACTGGAGAGTATACACCACATTTGAGAGTACACCCCGCACTTGACAGAATACTCCCAATTTTAGAGTATACTCTCAACTTTCGAATATACAAATATATTATAAAAAATAAGACCTGCAAATAAAAAAATAGCTATTTATTTAAAAAATGATATACATATAATTATACATCTGAAACATAAAATACGTCTAAAAAATGTTTGCACTTGTCTGTGAGAATGGTTTTAAGATTTTTCTCAATATCCTCTCTTGTTTCCAAGGATAAAATACTAGCAGCATAGCCTGAAAAAGATATAAATATATGCATATTTATTATTATAATGAAATAAAATTTTTGATGAAATAAAAAATTAAACAAAAATCTTACTTATGATAGCTTGTCTCCTTGTAAAATCTAGTTCCGGCTTGGCTGTTTCTGATAAACGACCACGTTTGCCACTCATGGAACTTTTCAAAAATCTTCTAGAGTAAACAGCGTGTTCGTCAAATCCAAAAGGAGTTGTCGCAAATCACTATTTACTTTGAGCTTTTTGGCAGAGGGCTGCTTCATCTCGTTTTTATCATGATCAGCATCAGATGAACAGCTCTTGGGCCGTTACTTTTCTGTCTTTGATAAAAATTTTTCCTCTTGTGTATCGGCCTGCAACTTCTTGGTCCCAGATGCTTCTAGTTCATGATTCTCGAAAGATAAATTTCTATCTGTATTAGGTGGATAGGTATCTTTTTTTGGTGAAGGTGTCTGTAATAATAAAAAAACAATAAATTAATATTGTTGACAGGCAGCAAGGGAAAGAGAAAGAGATTCCTCATGGATATCTATGTGGATAATCGACATGGATATCCAGCTAGATATTTTCATCAGAGAACGTATTGTGAAAAAATGAATTTTTGAAAATCATTTTTCTCACTAACTATGAACTCTATGAAAAAAAATGATAGAGGCACTTACAATTGTGAATAGCACAAGCATTCTGTTAATACTCTTATAATTTATTTATCCCTTAAATTAAAATAGTTGAAAATGGCTGCTAATTGCCGATAGATGAAGTTTTTTGAAATATCATCTTTATCACAATTTAGAATGTGCTACATGATTCTTTGTATCATTCCAAGTAAAAACTATCTCTATCAATTTTAGTCTAGAGTCAATAGATTTTAAGAAAAATAACTTTTTAAATTATTTATGCATCTCTATAATGCGTGTTTTCTTAAAATCTATTGACTCTAGACTAAAATTGATGGAAATATTTTTTACTCGTAATGATACAAAGAATCATGTAGCACATTCTAAATTGTGATAAAGATTATATTTCAAAAATCTTCATGTATCGGCAATTGGCAGCCATTTTTAAATTTAAACTATCAATAGTAATCAAAAATAACAAGTCTGAGTGTATGTAAGTTTGTACATAACACCAGATTGTATAAGAAAGTGATTTGTTTGTGAATTAAAAACTAACCTCCAAATGAAAGAATTCTAGCAGCATAGCTTTTCCAATCATTCTACTGTAATCCTTTCAGTGCTGTAAACATTTTTTTTGCTGTAGAAACTTCACTTCCTGGCCACCAAATTTCAACAGTTTCCTTGTCATCTATGAAGGTCTGAATTTCATCATCGTTGAAACATTTTACCGTCCACGACCGATATCCAACCGCGAGGGCATTATTCTCGTTGATGAATTCAACAAGGATGCATGCTTGTTGTCCACTTTATTGTTATCCATCTTCATTTAATTTAATAACAAGTACACACACTTTATACACACTGGAAAAAACGTGGGATACGTCCGAGAAAAAGACTCTGTATAGGTGTAATTGTATGTATATACAGAGAATACAGCGATCGCTACAGGCTCCTCATCTTGAAAATATACTTGCTGGCATGAAGCTTATGCAGACCGACGATTTTGACGCGCATACTTCGGCAGGGATACGTAAAATAATATAGGTTATGTGTTTGTGTCAACAAATGGTATAAAGCATACGATTTTCACATTTAACGCTATTTTTTAATAACAAAATTATTAAATTTCAATTACTGAAATATGAACATATGAGGTAATTCATATTTTAATTATCTAAGGGATCCGAATGCTCCTGTACTGCATTCCACTAGACACGACCGACAAAGAACAAATGAAAATAGGTTAATACAACAGGTACAAAATATAATATTATTGTGTTCTAATATTATATTATGTGTGTATGTATAATACTTGCTTGTTATGGATATATCTTTACAATTTTTATTACTTTTTAAGGAAAACAGAGAACATCCACAAGATGAACTTGCTATGGATATTGATAACGACGTTAGACTAAATTTTGTTAATAATAATGATTATGTGGATTTTTTTAAATGAAGATGATGACAATTCAGTGCACAGCGACGAAAATCCGGATCTGGTTCTTCTCTGTGGATTATGGGCAGCCACAGAAAAACCAGATCTTAATCTATTTTTATGTGAATGTTTGCCACCAAATCATGAAAAACCAGTCACGATTAAGGTTCACACACTCCTTGCGCCAGTAGATTCTGTAGAAAGGTGTGCCTTGCAAAACATACACCAGTATAATGGTAAGTATGGTTGCTCGTTTTGTTTGAATTCAGGCGAGCAAGTTATAGTTGGAAGGGAATATGTGCGTGTATATTCAGGAGTGGGTCCATTTCAACAAAGAACACTAGAACAGCACACATGAGATGATATTCAAGCAGAAGACGAAGAAACCGTCGTGAACGGAGTAAAAGTTGTATCAGCTGTAATGCTTTTACTTGTATTTCACATTATAAAATCATTTCCTCCGGAATACACGCACAGCGTTTTACTTGGTGTTATAAAATTTCTTTTGTCAAATTGGATAGATACAAAAAACCATAACCAATCATGGTATATTGAAACGAAAATTCAAATTATCAATGATAGATTATCTATAATATTACCACCATCCGAAATATCACGCACACCACAATCAGTATCTAATCTAAAACAATGGAAAGCAACTTAATTCAGACATTTTTTGTTGTATTATTCTTTACCCGTATTAAAAGACGTTTTGCCAACAAAGTTTTATAAGCATTGGTCATTATTAGTATATGCTATAAATGTATTCAATGGTGAAAAAATAGATTCTGAAAAATTCAAAAAAGCTGATGAAGAATCGATAAAATTATTTGTTGAAAAACTTGAATTGCTGTATGGAAAAGAATATATGAAGTATAACGTCCTTTTATTGCTGCACTTACCCGAATCAGTTAGAAATTTCGGATGTTTGTGGGCATGGTCTGCATTTCCTTATGAAAGTAATAATTTTGATTTAAGAAAAATGTTGCATAGCACACAAACAGTTTTGCAACAAATTTGCAAATCTTACTTAACATTTCAATCTATAAAATATGTTAATACATTTTCAAAATTAAATTGCAGTCAGGAGGGAAAATCCTTATATCTTAAAATGATGGGAAATTATAGAAACAAAATGGGCGAAAATGATAATAATTTAGTAATTTTCGGTAACGTCAAAAACGTATAGCTAACTCTTGTACAAAAATTATCGATGCAAGCTTCAATACAAAGAAATATTGAAGATGATGCTCTTCTTTACGATAGATTTCTTTACAAAAATGTAATGTACCATGAAAGTTCCTATACAAAAACAGTTAAGCGAAACAATTGTATAATAAAAACCACGTCAGAAATTTTATTTAAAATCATTGGAATTTTTCAAGTCACCATTTTAAACAATAATTTACAAAAGTATGTTATTATTGGGAAAGTTCTAGAAATATTAGATGGCCTTATGTGCTTATAGAACTATCTCATCGGCAAGTTATTGTCACGCTGTTAGAGAGATAGGTAATATTGTAAGCATTTTACCACAAAATATTAGCGATAAGTGCATCTTATTACTTTATAACAATGTTAATTTTGTAATGAAACTAGTTAATAAAATGGAAACAGACTATGCATTTGGATTTAATTATCAGTAATAATGTTATTATTAGGCGTAATAAAAAAATAATATAATAATAATAATAACTTTTGTTTTCACGGTAGTATATATAATATAAGTTCAATTTAGATATAAGCACTTATTTTGGGGTACATCAATGAATATTCTTAACAAGTTGAGTGTACACACTCATCATTGGAAGTGAAATAATAGATGCTCCCAACAGCTTGGGTGTATACACTACACATTTAGAGTATATTTACAAATACTCTCAACCACTTGGGTACACGCTGAATGACTTCGGTGTTCACCCTCAATCATCGGAGCATACTCTTAACTTTCGGAGTTGACGCTGGATTATTTGGGAGTTTATTCTCAACTTCGAGAGTTTAATCTCAAATTTTGGAGTTAACACTGAACGATTTGGGAGTTTACCCTCAACTTCGAATTTACTCTCAATTTTTGGAGTTAACACTGAAAATCGAGAGTTTACACTTAAATATTCGGGTTTTTTTCCGTAAGGGATAATCTTGAATTTCATTTGTCACTTTTTGTTTATTCTAGAAAATACAATTACTCAATTTAAATTATACATATAAAGAATAAAATTCGTGTAATTAAAAATAAAAGTAATAATATAAATACCTCAATATGAAATATTTCTTTGCCTGAAATGAGATCTTCTGATTTCATTGGATTCTCGTTAAGAATTAAGGGGCGCGGTAGCGCTTCCGATGGCAAGTATAAGTACTAGACTACAACCTTATATTCATTAAAATGGAGTTTTCTAACCAGGCAAATCAATGTTACTTTCAAAGGTATTAAAATAACTTTTATTTGAAAAAAGTTTCGTAAAAAGTAAACGATATCTGTTATCATTATATAGCTGACCAAAATTTTGTGTTATGTTTTTCTTTTTAATTTTCGGCAACGACTTCCAAGGTACCAGATGCCCAGGGTGGACAGTACGAACATCGTCTCCAAGAGTTTCATGGGAATTTGTAGCATAATTAGTCAAAACTCGTTACTCAAGGGTTTCGGGGGTCACTTATTACTCCGTAGTTTATGAGGTATGTCTGGATACTGGTTGTAGGTATTTCTGTGGAGATAAATTCTAGCGTGTACATCTATTTATTTTACAAATCTTATTTGACGGTTGCTTTTAAACTAAAACTAATACATACTATTTTAACAACAGTTTGATGATTATCTTTTAAGTTAGTGAGGTATAATGTAATATATCCATCAAGAGGATAGTTTTTATTATAATTATTGATTATCCTTAAAAATTCGTGAAATATTTAAAATAAAACCTTTATTAAAGATGAAAGGTAGGCAAGTATAAACTGGTTTTTATTTACTATGAATTTTATATTCTTATAAAGAACTATTTAAGCAACAGAAAACCAAGGGTGAAAGTAAACAACAAAGTAAGCCATTTCAATACTCTAAGCATGGGAGTACCTCAAGGAACTATTCTTCGACCACTACTCTTTATTATATACATAAATGATCTCCTAAACACAATGCCAAACAACTCAATTTTATCCTTTGCTAATGACACTGCAGTTATAACAGCAGCCAAAGACTGGCAAGAGATTGAAATAAAAATGAATAATCGCCTAGACAAGATAGCCAACTGGTTGGCATTAAATAAGTTATCGCTAAATACAGAAAAAATTGTATACATAGAATTTGGAAATACCTCTACTAGTACTCCAAAGAATCTAAACATAAATATACGTGAAAAACAAATAAAACGAGTTGATAACGGATATAAATATCTCGGAGTCATCTTCGACAGCAATATGAAATGGGATATTCATATTAGTTACATTTACAACAAAACTAAATATTTAACTTTTCTATTTTACAAACTATCAAGAATTATGTCTACAGAAAATTTAAAAATGCTATATTATGCACTATTTCACAATATCACCTCTTACGGCATAATAGCCTGGGGAGGTGCATACTCAAGTACAATTAGATGCCTTCCCACACAGCATGAAAGCGTTTTGAAAGCTTTAAGGAAGCTTCCTTGAAAGTGTTGGTATCTTAAAAGAAGCTTCTGTGTAATCTTCCCGGAAGCTGAGAATGTCCGTTTCAAATCCATGTCAGAAAGCTTTTCAACAACATTACTGTTTGATTCCGTGGAATATGTTTGTAAGCTTTCTTGGAAGATTGTAAAAACGTTGTTGAAAGCTTCTGGAAGATTCCAGTAAGTTTCCAATATGTTTCAAAATTGTTGGAAAATTTAGATAACCTTCTATTAAGGTTTCATCAAGATTTTTGGAATCTTTCCGAAAGAATTTGTGGAATCTTCCCAGATACTTCAAATGTCCGCTGCAAATTAATATCAGAAAGATTTCCAGCAACATTGCTGTTTCCTTCTGTGGAAGATGTTTGGAAGCTTTCTTGGAAGATTGTAAAAATGTTGATGAAAGCTTCTAGAAAATTCCAGTAAGTTTCCAATATATTTTAAAATTGGTTGAAAATTTTAGGTAACCTTCTGTTAAGATTTCAGAAAGATTTTTGGAATATTTTGGAAAGAATTTGTGAAACTTTAAAAATGATTACAACAACATTACCGGGTCGTTCCGTGAAATATGTATGAAAGCTTTCTCGAAAGCTTCTAAAAATAATAATGAAAGCTTTTGGAAGATTCCAGTAAGTTTCCAATATATCTAAAAATTGTTCGAAAATTTGTGGTAACCTTCTATGAAGGTCTCAGAAAGAATTATGGAAGCTTGCCTCAACTTAACAAAGCGTCCAGTACGGGTGTACCGCCACAGTTGCAAAACCACTGATCGATAATAATTTAATACTGCACCCTCGTTTGCAGATGGTAAAAATGAATATTTAAAATAAGACTGATCAATAATATTTTTGTAATGCTCGACTATCCGCAGATATTTTCCTAAAATAACACAATAACTATTAAAAATATGATACCAAAGTAGAAAAGAATATTTGCAATGCATAAAATAAAGGAAAATCTTCAAAATCTAATGTTAAGCTTAAACAAGTGTCCACTGTAGGTGATCCTCTGCCACTGCTAGGAAGCCACTGATCAATAATAATTTCTCTGCCCTTGTTTGTAGATATTGAAAACAAATACTTTGATACATACTTATGATACTCGACCATCCAGAAATTTTCCTGCAATAACACAATAACAATCAGAAATTTATCTTGTAAGATAACTGAAGAAAATGTAGGAAGCAATGACTTGTTGCTTTTGCAGTATATTGAATAATAGAACTATTAGGTAGACAAATGCACCTATAAAATTTGTATATGTAACTGTACACAAAAAAAACGTAGATAGAATAGATTTATTCAATAAAAGATGAAATAAGATTATAAAAATATATATTATAGAGAGAAAAAAACGCTACATAGCTGTTACTACTTAACCTGCATAAGTATATATATATATATATATATATATATGGGACGTTCTTTGTCAACCGGAACACCTTTATACCCAAAATTCCTTTTGACCTAAAAATATTTAAAAATATGGAAAATATAGGATTTTTTATGTACTTTCCATTAGAGCGTGGCCTTTTTTGAAATTTCGTTTACAGACAGAGCAGCAAGTCAGTATTTTTATGTATTTTTTCAAGCGTTCGCCCCTAACCTCAAAAGACACCCCCACAATTGCAGTTTCGCGCATTTGAGAGCTTTGTCCTGTGATGAAAGCAAGAATAATTATTGACACACAGTATTTTTATGTATTTTTTGCTGCTGAACACGAATCCGGCGGTATTTTTTACCGATACCTCAAGCGTTCGTCTCTAACCTCAGAAAACACACCCAAAATTGCAGTTTTGCGCAGTTGAGAGCTTCGTCCTGTGATGGACGTAAGGAAAATTATTGATAGAGACTATTTTTATGTATTTTGAGATGTTGAACACGAAGATTTGCAATATTACAAGCGCACCAAATTTTCTAAAATCAAACCATTTTTTTATAGTTTGGTGTATTTTTGACATATAAATTAGCAGTAATATAAAATCATTTAAAAGAATAGAAATAGGCCTGCCCTTATTGAAAAATAATTTTTTAAAGACTCTCTGCGTTTTACAGGGTTGAGACTGTCTTCATGTTTATGAAGCCCGCATTACTTTTTTTTATTTTTATTCTACTATTTAATTTTTTTTTATTTTTGTTACTTTATAAATATTTTTTGGCTTATTTTTTTTACTTCAATTTTTTTTTTTATTTCCATATTATACATTATTTAGCAGTAATCCGTTATTGATAATATTAGGATGCATTAGAATATCTAAATGCAGAAAGAGTTTTATTGGAGGAGACTTTAAAAGCATGACTTAGTGAAATGTTTTTTACTGCTGGTGCAGTGGAAAATCTTTTATTCAGTTTTCTAGATGTTCTATCATAGTCTTGTTTAGTGTAGTGGGAAAATGTTATACTGGGAAACTTATTCGTAGCCTAGTTGAAAAATTGAATAGAATGAAGAATAGCTTCATTCCCTTTGTCTTGTAAGCTAGCTCGCGTTGCCTGACTTTTTACTGTTGGCCCTACTCCGGCACAAGACCCCTTGCCATGAGCTGTAGCATGATTATGCCACTCTGCCTCTACAGAAAAATCTTCTTTGTGGTGCACTAAATTAACCATTTGGTATTTATTTTTAAAATGTTGTTTTGTTCCATCCGACACATATATAAGTTTTGTTAATTTTGGAAATTTTGTTCGTATAGTAGGAATCAAAATTGTTTGTGTTAAATACACAGCCGTTGTGTCATGAGTTCTATATTCGGAGAGAAATATGAAGCTGCGATGTTTTATTTCTTGGTCTTCTCTGTAGTAAACGGCAACGAATATACTACACTGGTCGTTGTTATAGTGAAACTGTTGGGCAGCATTTTCAACGACATATGCGTAGTTTTCCGAATGGTCTATCTCCAAGATACCCTCATTTGATTTTAAATTCTTTTTTAGATTGCTTATGAATTGCGATTGTTCCTTGGAAATGAAATGATGCGGTATCAGTTTTTGAAGGCTCAGTGATAATTCTAACGCGAAATCATGTACATTCATGCACTCTTTCTTCAAAGTACATTTGTCGGTTGATTGCCAAATGCTGTAAGTAATGTCTTCAACATCGTTTTCCAGTAGGACAGATACTCTTCGAAACCTGATAATTTTGGGCATCGTTGGCACAATCCTAAGTGACAATCATCATTGGCATTTCTGCATAAAAAAAAATGAATGCAATCAGCATAACCTTGCAACGGATATTGCAAATTTGTTGTTAGTTTAATCAAATTGGAACTATCAAACATTGCCTTAAAATTTTGGTGTATTACACATACACACACACTGTGCGGATCTCTTGCTCCAGCTAAAATACACGATTGAGGCCGAAGCTCCGAAAACTTACTAAAACTTATTGGTATTTCTTCATGTTCATTCTTGAAATTCCTGTACAAAACCTTTACGTCTAATAAAAGTAATCTTTTTGGCACATATGTTACCTCACCACCATCTTTGATTTTCAATATATCTTTCTTATTTGGCATAATGGATATCGGAGTTATAATATTGCACAACTTCGTTAATTGTACTCTCAGATAAAGACTTTCCCGTTTTTAGTTCAGGAGTTGCTAAAGTACCACATTGATGTCTTAAATCTCTTGCCTTTTTTGCCATTCTCATAGAAACATTAAACTCCTCCATAATATCTCGTAATGACCAACAATCAGGCAATGTTGTTAGAATTCAGACTTTTAATGGATCGTTTTTTGAAAGAGAATTAAACTTTTCTGTCAGTCCATCCATTAATTTTTCTAATTTAGCTTCTCTTCATAAACTATTTTTTTAGATGTCTGAGATCCTTCATCATTTTCTAGAGGTCCCGAAATTTCTTTATCTATAGAAATATTAGATGAATTTGAGGAATCTATATAGCTCTCTTTTCGACACATTATGCATATCATAGCTTTCTCAGGAATGTCTGTATGCTTAGATAAGAATAAAGCTGATACCAGGAGTAGCATTTTTCCTTTGTGCCCTTCTTTATTGAGGGGATTACAACATCTATCTAAACGATTTTTTTTTGTAGACGGTGACATTATTGTCGCTTCAATATTATAATAAAAAACAATAACTCGATTTAGCACCGTATATCAATATTGGTGAAAATATTATAGAATCTATATTTACCTTTATCCGTTTGATTATATGAAATTTTAAAATAATAACAAATAACTAGCTTTATAACACAAACTCTGACTTCTGCGAACGTAATTGAAAAAAAAAAATTAAATTCGTTTTTTACTGTATTAGGTTTATGAATGTCAGTACAGAAACCTTTCGGAACCGTCATGGATCGCGAGCAGCTCGAACACGGCGGCGGTGTGGGCCCGAGGGATAAACGCGGCGCGTATCACAGACAGCGGGTGCGGGGATGACTATGTTTGGGTGAGGATCGGCGCTGTCATTATTGTCAGCGTCTACCTCTCTCCGAACAATAGTTCGCATGAGTACGCCGAAAAGCTGGAAGCCCTAAAAGTCGTCGTCAGAGACCTCTCGGGCGACGTGATCGTAGCGGGCGATTTTAACGCTCGGGCGGTCGAGTGGGGGATGCCTAAGACGAACAGAAGGGGGCGACTGATTTTACAGATGGCTGCCCGACTGGGACTGGAAGTAATTAACGAGGGAAACGTGACTACGTACAGACGACCCGGCTTCGGTGATTCCATCCCGGATATCACTTTGGCCACGGACAGTTTGTTGACAAAGCTGCGGGGATGGAAAGTGATCGAGGACTATACGGTCAGCGATCATCAGTACATCACCTTTAGCTTGACTAGTGACACCGTGAAGAGGCGAACACGGACACAGAATAGACGAACTACACGTTGGGACACTAGTCGTATAAACAGGGACGAACTGACGAGACAATTGCAGAACGTAGCGACACCTTCCATGGACGGACCAAGTCGTGGTCGAGCGGTGTGTGAACGATCTGGAAAAGTATCTGCAGCTCATCTGCGAAGCCACAATGCCACGGAAACGGTACAGACGAGACAAACAGCAAGCCTACTGGTG
>QLSS01000302.1:15339-34563 GCA_024372645.1 Trichomalopsis sarcophagae | reverse complement strand
AGATTGATATTATTTCAATTTGTAAAAATATTAATCTTTATTACAATTTTGCTTGCAAGCATTACATTACAAAATTGTAATAAAGATTAATATTTCTACAAATTGAAATAATATCAATCTTGGAATATTGTTAAATAAGCAAATCTAGTTTACTTTATTTTTGAAAATATGGGAATCGATTTCATTTATTAATCCATGCTGCAATTATAAGCTGTATATATGTTTATCCCCCTTTTTGTAAATATGCAAAACAACAATCAGAGTTGATAGTTAATAAATACTTTAAATTAACTAATATTATAATAATTTATTAAATAGATTAAACCCTATTTAATCTTATTATATAATATCGGCAGTCTTAATCGGATTTAATTAGCTGTATAATTTTAGAAGCTGGAGGAATGCTCCTATCTTCTGCGCTCTGATTAGAGTTAAGACAGGAAAGGGGACAGATCGGGTTAAATGAGTGATAGAACTTAGTGTATAATAACAACGACTTATATTATAAGACTAGAAGTTACAAGAGACCGATAGGTCTGTCCAGATAGGCGGCCAGGACGAGACTGATAAAATGACAAGCTCGCCTTGCGCTCGCCACGGCGTGGTGGTCCGCCAGGTGGCGCGTCGGTTCCTTGGTGGTGCCCGGAGGGAACCCCCACAGCTACTCCCCCACCAGAGACAAGGGCGGATTGCCCGAGGAACGATGCGATGAGGAAGCTGGACGCAGCGCCTGTGCCGTAGATGATGCGGTTACGGGGCGCTGATGCGAGGCGCTGATGATAGGCTGGTTGGACGAAGACCTGGGAATGCGTCCGCAGAAGGCCTGTAGCAGATGTTGCCGAAGAAGAAAAGAAAAAGAAAACAATATCTGCCTGGACAGCGTCCAGGTGTGTCAGTGCTGCAGTTTGTCACTGCAGTAGCCGGCAACCCGGAGCGTAGGGTCAACGGCATTGAAGAGAGTCCTTGCTAAACATCCTCGGGTGCCGGAATGCGCCAGGACATCGGTGCCGAGGATGCGGTTGAAGCTGGCCGATGCGCTGAAAGAGACCTCGCTGTTGCTGTCTGTGGGTCCCAGCGTCGACTCCGATGTAAAGAAGGCCGGAGCGAGCGTCGTCGAGCGTCCTCGATAGCGCTGGCCCGTGCGCATAGTCGAGCGCACGGCCTGGTAGACGCTGGTGGGCCTGGGACAGCGGTGATGCGATGGCCTTGAGCGTTGTGACGTAGCGGGCGCGGAATGGCGCGTTGCTGCCGCGGCTAAAATGGCCGTGTTGGCGAGCGCGGTACGAGAATCGCAGCGTGTGGCGCGAAATGGCGGCCATGAGCGCCGCGACGTTGGCGTCGAACGTCGTCCCTCGCTGAGCGTCCTCGGGTACCGGATGTGCCAGGACGTTGGTACCGCGGATGCGGTTGAAGGCGACGCTGCGTGATGGACTGCTACTGCCCGGTCGACGATGAGCTATGCTGTGTCGACGTCGGGAGGATGCTCCCCTGCTGGCCGGTTGGCTGCTGGCGATGTCTGCCGGATCCGGTGTCGGCGTCGTCGTCAGCGTGATGGGCCCCAGCGCTGTACTGGTCGCGCGGTGTCTGTTGCTGCGAGCAAGGCGTGTGGCTGCTCGCTGTGTCGTGCGAGACGTGGCGCGTTGCTGGAACGACAGAAAATGACCGACCGGGCGCGAAAGTGAGAGAGACAGCGAGACGCTCGAGAGCGAAGCGCGATGTGTAGCGCGAAATGGCGGTTTTTGCGGGGCGCGACGGCGTTTCCGGCGCCGAGTGACAGGTTTCGCGAGGCGCGATGGGAAGAGCGACTCGACCTCGCGAAAGGATCCTGTCCAGGCTATGATGATGCCGACTGCGAGGCGCCGGGGCGATGATGTTGGTCGCGGCGACGATGGCTCGATTAGAAGCCGCCGGTGATGATGTTGATGTTGATGTACGTTGTCGTGTGCTGTCGTTTGCTGGCTAACGCGACGCCCGGTGTCCGTGGGTCTCACCGGCTGTAGATGAGCCGGTGCGAATCGTCCTCCGCGGCTGTACGTGGGCCTTAGAGGTGTAAAAAAAAGGCGTCGACGCGGGCTAATAATGGCCGACGCGAGACGTGATGCAGCTGAAACGGCTAAAAGCGTCGTCGCGCGGTTGTAAAGAGGCCAGCGCGAGACGTGATGTCCGATATGATAAAAACGTCATTGCGCGACTGAAAAGGGCCGCGCGAAAAGACGTGAGTTTGTCGGTGTAAAGACCGAGAGAGCTGAATAAAAGCTCGAAGTGAGCGAAGGCAGCTGGCCGCCGATCGGAAAGCCAAGGCGAGCTCCGAAGAGAGCGAGCTCGCGATCGAGGCTTTGCGAAATGGCGAAGACGCGATGACTCGTGGATTGCGAGTTCTAAGACGGGGTCACCACTTTAGAAGCTGGAGGAAAGCTCCTATCTTCTGCGCTCTGATTAGAGTTAAGGCAGGAAAGGGGACAGACCGGGTTAAATGAGTGATAGAACTTAGTGTATAATAACAACGACTTATATTATAAGACTAGAAGTTACAAGAGACCGATAGGTCTGTCCAGATCGGCGGCCAGGTCGAGACTGATAAGACGACAAGCTCGCCTTGCGCTCGCCACGGCGTGGTGGTCCGCCAGGTGGCGCGTCGGTTCCTTGGTGGTGCCCGGAGGGGACCCCCACATATTGAAATAAAATTCCCATTTGGGTTTAAATTTGAAAAATTTTTTAATATGCCTAGAAGCTTACAAAAGTCTTGCAGGTAACCTTCCCGGAAAAATCCTAAATATATTTTGAAAAGCATTTATGATTGCTTATAGTAACATTAAAAGATATGTTTATGTAATGTTGCTTCGAATCTTTCATGGAAGCTTAATAGAAGCTTGTTATAAGATAACATGTCATGTTTCAATAAATGAAAAATGAGATCTTCCAGTATTAGCTTTCAATAATCTTGCAGAAAGCTTTACTGAAATATTTCAAAGTAATATTACAGAAAGTTTCAATTCACCTTCATGAAGCTTACAGGAAGCTTTTATGGTAATCTTTCTTGAAACTTTCAATTGGAACCTTTCATGCTGTGTGGGTTCAAAGTCTACAGAATAAACTACTTAAAATAGTAAACAAGAATAATTTCATAGTTAATAATCACCCACTAAATTTGGAACAAATATTTATATACAAAGCATTAATATATTATTACATGGAACTACAGGATAATTATTTAAATTCAGATAAAATCACAAGGCACAAAAGTATACAAATTCCCAAACGTTGCAGAAAAATAAACATAAAAAATAGCTATATACGAGCTTTAACAATTTTTAATAAATTACCAAAAGAACTTAAGGAGTTAACAAGCAACAACAGCAAAAAGATTAGAATCATTAAACGAATCAAAGACAATTGTTAAACATCAACAAGAAAAGATGATGAAGAGAATTGTACTCAGCAGAACTACGGCAAATTTTTTATTTTATTTTATCTAGTTTATTAAGTAATTATTATTGTATTCCAGACCGGCGAACAAGAAATTTTTCCTCTGCTGGATTACATTTATGTAATGGTTATATGTATAAACGATAGATATCTTTGTACTTACTCTGGAAATAAATATATAAATAAATAAATAAAATTCGATGATGATATAATTCATTCATATATTTATTTATATAAGTGACAAACTATGGTATATTAAATGGCAATCACGTATTTGGAATAAATTTATCAAATGTTTATTTACTTGTCAATTTACTAGCGGTATTCTACACTACCATGAACATACTTGATAAACCCGTCGGTTAATAGTTCCTAATGTGAATTGTTTAATTTGATAAAAATTAATAACAGTGTCAAATAAACTTATAACATCTTTCAA
Organism: Trichomalopsis sarcophagae; assembly: GCA_024372645.1. Lineage (NCBI taxonomy): Eukaryota > Metazoa > Arthropoda > Insecta > Hymenoptera > Pteromalidae > Trichomalopsis > Trichomalopsis sarcophagae. The sequence goes on along the minus strand of QLSS01000302.1, from coordinate 30,698 downwards.
ATTTAGTGAAACACAACATCATTAATATAAAGCAGATATTGAAAAATAAAAAATTATTCTTTTTATCTCACCGTAAAAGTATTAAGCGACGGGATTATCGAGTATATTCATAGTAGTGTAGAATACCGCCAGTAAATTAACAATGACGTTAGGAAAACAATAAAATTACAAATCGTATTGAAGAATAATTTTATAAATTTATTCTAAATACGTAAGTTTTATCATACTCTTAGTTTTTAGGCATGATCGCGATACGCAAGTGCCTTATAGTTTTGTGCGCGAAAAATGTGTGAGATGCGATATCTCACACAATTTTCGACCTATCAGGCTGAAATTTTAGGAGAAGCCTCCTTTCGCACAATATAAAATTCTATTTTTTGTAAGGCAATAAAACGCGTTTTAGACTGTAATATGAAATCTAAGCATTCTACAAAAAAAAATTTAAATAAAAAAGTTGTAGATTTTTGAAAAATACAACTTTTTTCTATTAACACTTAAACGTAAAAAATGCTTTTAACTCGAGTTAACAGCCGCAAAACGATTTTTCACAGCAAAGAAATCGATCTTTTACGATAAAATTTATCGACTATGCGTTTTACATAGCAAAGCCGAATATAAAAGTTGTAGATATTATAAAAGCACAACTTTATACCGCGGTAAACATATTTTCTAAATGCTTTAATCAATGACATAACACAAAAAACGATTTTTAATGCACGTAACTTAATAACGATTTCGGCGCTACACGCACAACCATGCCTAACATTTTTCACGGATGTCCCCTTATCATAAAAAAACTTATAGTTACATTTTGGATTTCATCTCACGCGTTTATACAAAATACAATCACGATTATCGGCAAAGCTAGCTCGAGTGGTTCAGCATCGCAGAAGAGTATCGAGTTTACTTACATATTACATGATATCTTTTGCAATATACAATTTTTAATTTACAATCAGCACAATATACTTCTAAAATTTGAGTATTTTTACTGGACTAGAAAACCCTAAACTAAATGGAAATAACTCAGATTGAAGAAAGGCACTGAGAAGCCTACGACATCACTCTAAACTGAGCTATACTTTAAACAAAAGATTTCCTTAATTAAACCCTATTATTAAATCAACTTTTAACTGCACTTATTAAGAATCTTCTCTGTAATTGTTTTAAAACCTCTTGAAAATCCTCTTAAATCCTTGCTGCAAATTTTTGACATTTTTCCATTTTCTTCACCTAAAAGAAAAATATAATAAAATTAAAACCAGAAAAATATTACTGTGTAATTAATCAAAGAAAACCAGCCCCTGTACACCAAATGATTATAGATACATATAAAATGCATTTTATAAGTACTGCATCTACAAAAAAAATTAAATCAATCACATGAAATCATAAAAATTATATAGAATATATTGTACCTGAAAGCTATCAACTACCCTACTGAAAAAATCAGATGACAATCAACAGATAATCAGCCGATAATCAGCTGATAAAAAGTTGATAATCATGCCAAAACGTCAGCTGATTATCAGGTGATTTCAGCTTAATATTTTTATTAAAGCTGATAGTTATAAATATGCGTTTATGTGAGATAAAATGTTAATGATAATCAGGTGATAATCAGGTGATAATTCAAAATTTGTAATCTTTAATATATTTATTATAAGTTGTTTAAAATAAGTACAATTTATAAATTCCACATAATGAGGGCCAGTACTGGTGTTACCATCAGGATGATAACACGAAAACTCTGGCTGTGAGCTCCAAAATGTTTATTTTTTAACACTTAACAAATTTTTTATTTAAATTAAATTATTGAAAAACAAAAATATTGGAGCTCACAGCCAGAGTTTGTTGAAAGAAATCGCTGCCCAATATTCCCGCTTCCTGCCATTATTGACTGTTATAGTCCCTAGGGTTTTTATTGATTCAACATACAGCTCAAGTTTATTGTAATACTTTGAATATTACCTTGTCAAATTGTAAAACCCATCTCCGGATCTGTATTGGAGTAGTTAAAGTACCCAAGAACGCCAAACAATACTCCAAAACAGCATGAATTCAGGTCCAAGATCGTCTCGAGGTGATTTAAGCAGCTGGAAACGCCAACCAGGACTGCCGGAAAGTGGAAATAGAGCTCCAGGATCATTTCCGGGTGGTTGAGGCAGCTAGAAACGCTATCCAGCACTGTCAGAGAGTTCAAATATAGTCCTAGGGAAGAAGTCACATTAAAGAAAAGGCTGCAGGATACGAAGTAGGGGTAAGAAATGCGAAAAAAGGAGGGAGTAGAGGAAGGCTAAAGAGAGGCATGCTAATGGCAGTCAGGCTAAAATATAAGAGAGATAAAGTAGAATGTTTGAGAAACAGGTCGGGAGAATTCATGGGGGGGGGGGAGATTCCGATTAAAAGGACGGATACACCAAATAGTCAAAATATAAAAAATTCAATTTTTCGTTTATATTTTTCCCAAATTGTTTAAAAAATAAATTAAACTATTAAATATATTCAGGTATAATGTATGAAACATAAAACGACGTTTATATGTGCCATTTTATCAGGCATGACATTTCTTCGAAGGCCAAAATTCAGAATTTCCATTTTTTAGTTACCGCACTTACATAAGATTTGGACTTCAAAGGGCACTTTTATACTAATAGATATGCTACAAACACATGTAGTTTCCAGATGAGTGTGGGGTTTTACAAAAAAATATTATTTAAAAAAGTTTTCTGAAAATAATCAACAAAAATTGTTTAAACTATAACGGGGTGAGACTTGACGATGAGAGGAGAAAATCATAAAAGGAGACGCCGGGGTCAAGAATCAATCTGGCGCTCATGAGATCTCTAGGCGCGCGTGCTACTACTTGAGCCAAAGCCGCCCTATTTCGTCACTCTGTATCCTGCCTCGATTACCGACGTGGCGAGGGACTTTGTTACTCGTTACAAAACACTTTAAAAAGTAACAAATTTTATGTTAATATCCAGACAACTTTTTTAAATAATATTTTTTTGTAAAACCCCACACTCATCTGGAAACTATATGTATTTGTAGAATATTTATTAGTATAGAAGGGAGTTCTCAAGTAAAATAAATATCAATCAGAAAATTCTAAAAATTTATCTACCGGTTCATATACGGCTAAAAGTAACTCATGTAAATTTTCAAGCGGCTAGGGTACCTACAAGCCGAGATATTAATGATTTTATTTTCTGCGGTTTAACACGGGCTCTTATGAGAAATCGTGATTTCATTGTAATCATTTATGCATTGTTAAATATTCAACGGTGAGATTTTGTTGAAAGAAACTTGTTGTACAACATAAATATTTAATAAAGATTTAGAGTACTTAAAATACATGATTGGGTACCTTTAACTGATAAATACTAATCATTGAAAGTAGAAAACGCACATTTAACCTCAAAAAATGCATCAAATCAGCATCTACATGAAACTTTTTAATGTTAATCAGAGCAAGCATGTGTGTTTAATTTACTTGAATAATTGTTTTTTGTTGTTGGTTCATCTATACAGCTTATTTAACATTGTATATTTCAAGAACAAACAGAAAATAAAAAGTACACCAATTTTGACTAGCGCAGTAGGTTGAGAACTCCCTTAAGGAAGCAAAATGGTGTATAGGCTCGACATATATAAAGTAAGAAAGAAGAAAAAACTATGAAGAGGTGGAAGAATTACTTGAAAGGGTGGGACGGGAGAAAGTTTAATGGTGTAGATATATGAACGCAAGAACAGGTATAGAGGGGGGCGGCGTAGATGAAGAAGGGAATGAGGAGAGAAGAGTTTCGAAAGACAGGACAACAAACGAGGTAGGGAAGGAACTTCTAGGCAGGATACAGGAAATGGGCATGTGCATCCTCAACGGTAATATAAAGAGAGATGAAGAAGGGGAACTAACACATATAGGAGGGATGGGATGCTCGGTAATAGATTACGAAAACACTAATGAGAAAGGCATAAGAAAAATTAGATTTATGAAAATACGAGATAAAATTGAATTAGACCAGGAGGAGCTAGAGATAGAGATTGATACAGTGAAAGAGACAGAAGCGAAAGGAGAGAAGAATGTAGAACATCCTGGTGAAAGAGGGCAAAAAAGAATACAGGAAATGGCTCGATAGAGGAGGGACCTAAAAATTAAAGTCAGAAATAAAAAAGAAAGGAGAAAGAAGGAGGGCTGGTGAACTAAGGAATGTTGGAAAAAGAAGACGGTAATGAGAAGGGAAAAAGGAAAGTTAAAGAGAGGAAACGTAAGTAGCGAAAGATATCGACAGGTCAAAAAGGAATTGAGGTAATTGTATAGGAGGAAGAAAGATTCAGGATTAGAGAAGAATGTAAAAGAAGCGAAAGAGAATCGGACAGGGAAGAAGTTCTGAAACCTAGTTAAAAGAAGGAGAAAAAGGAAAAGAGTCAAAGTAGATGGAGATATAAAGGATGAAAAATAGATATAGTACTACAAAAGATAACTAGGGAAGAGAGAAGAACACGGGGACAGGAGGATAGAGGAGACAGACGAGGCACACACGAATAAGGAAAGAAAAGAAGACGCGATTGAAAGAAAAGAGGTGAGAAGTATAATAAGAAAACTGAAAGAGAGGAAGGCTCCAGGAGTAGATGGAATGCACAACAAGACGTGTAAATATGAGGAAGAGTGGCTGATTGACGAACTTACAGAGATATTAAGAAAAATATAGGACAGAGAGGGATTACCAGGAGAATGGAAAAAGGGACGATAACACCGATATATAAAGAAGGAGATGAAGGAGAATGTAAAAACTCCAGAGTAATAACCCTGATGGACTCAGAATATAAAATATACGCGGAACTGATAAGGGGTAGAATGAAAAAGAAATTAGAAGAAGAGGAAAGACTCAGCGATACACAGACTGGATTCAGAAAGGGAAGAGGTACAACAGTGAGATAAGGATGCCCGCTAAGCCCGCTGCTTTTCATTGTGGCAATGGCGAACTTGGAAGAAGAGATGAGCAAGATTCAAGAGGGAGGGATAGTACAGGGAAGAAGGAAAATTTGGACAGTAGCATATGCAGGCAATGTTTTGTTACTGGCAACAAGCGCTGGAGGACTGAAAAAATACTGAAAAAATTTAAGAAGGTTATGAAAAAAAAGAGCTAGTGTTTAACACAAAAAAGTCGAAGGTAATGTTCTTCAGAAATGGAGGAAGCAGGAGAAAGGACGAGAGCTTCAAATGGGAAGAAAGGGAATTAGAAGTGGTGAAGAAATTTGAAGAAAAGCTAAGAAAGACAAAAAAAATACAATTCTAGGAGAATGCTGGAAATACCGAAGGCAGAGGATCAAAGAAAGGAGAGTGGAGGGGAAGAGGAAAAAACGCGAAAAAAACGAACTGGAGAAATGCGGAATCTCAATGTTGAAATATATCAGAAGAGTAGAAGAAGGAGAAGGGATAGAAGAAGAGATTGAAAGAATAAACAAAGATACGCAGTGGCAAAAGTGGAGAGAGGAGATGAGAGACTAATAATATGCAAGGAAGATTAAAGAAATTCTATAAGAATAAGGAGAAATCCCGGAGAACCTGACTAATAGAGGAGACTACAGAAGACGATCACCAGGAATTACTGCAGGGTTCAGGCTAGGAAGTAAGATAAGGGGCAATAAATATTGGAGGACAGAAGAAGAGAGGAAATGCAGGGTGTGTGAAAAAAAAGATACGCTGAAACACGTGGTGAAAGAATGCAAGGAAACGAAAATATCAGGGACGAAATGGCAATAAGTTTGCAGAAAGACACAGATAGGACCCCTTAGCAAAATAATTTGGAAAAGGAAAAACAAAGATAATGGGCAGGAGGAAGTATGAACATGGGACAAGAAATAGAAAGAAATTCAAAAAAAGGCTGGCAAAAGGCCACAAGGACTTTGGGAAGAAAACCCCTAGAAGAGGAACAAAAAAGAAACTAGCAATAGTCGGTAAGACTAAGAATTCGGTAAGAAAGAATAGAGAGAAACGGAGGAACAATTGAGAAAAGGAACGAGAAAGCAAAACACTTGAAAATTTGGAGATTACTTATACAACATAAAAGCAAATAGAATCAGAAAAAGAAAAAGGGATAGATTAAAGAAGAGATAAAAAAAAGGAGTGATGTCAGGCGCCGAGAGAAAAATGGAAAGGTGCTAAGAGATATGAAGGAGGAGATGAAGGAGTGGAGGATTAAACTGCAAGTAAAGAGATATAAAAGAGAAGCAGCAGAAAGGAAGCTGACGAATCTGGAAGGAGATGTTGAAATTCTAAAAGAAAAACTAAAAGAAGAGAGAAGAGAAAGGGAGAAGATAAGCAGAATAATAGGTGAGATAATGAAAAATGCCAGGAAGGTGGAGACAAAGCAAAGGAGAGAAAGAGAAATAAAGGGAACGGAGGAAGAGAAAAAGTGAATAGTGAGGTTAAGTTTGTGAGTTCAAGAAAGAGGAAAAAGATAGAGGAAGGAAAGTGCTGCGACGGTGCCTTTTTGGCACGTCGCATGCGCATGACTAGGAGCGCGAACGTCAAAAGGAGAGAACCACTGACGACAATATGTCCATCTCAGGGCTCTCCTAACTCTTTTGTAATTTTTGCCCGAGGTACACGCGAGTGCGAGGAGTGCCTTCATGAAGTACATCATCATTCGGAGCAGAGGAAGAGGAAGACGAGGAACGAGTGGCAAAAAGAAAGAAGAGAGAAGATGATGGTGTTGGCGTGTGGCACTGCTGCGTCAGTGCGGAGTATAGGGCTAGTGTGAGTGTGAGAGTGAGAGAGAAAGTACGAGTGAGGAGAGCGCGGGCCAATCCACGCCGAGCCGATCTGCGCGCCGTCGGGGCGACTTAGCGCCGAAACGCGTATGCTATCCGAGGGCCAGGAGCGGCTGTTAGCGGCCGTCGGGTCCGAGCGTACGAGAGTGGGGGGTAGTCCAAGCGAGCGCCGAGGAGCGCGCTTTGCTTCCGCTCGGGATTCAGGTTGCAACTCCCGATAGAGCCGCACGCACCGATACCTTGCAAATAGAGTATAACCAATTTTCTTGTTTGATAGTTTTACATTGTGGGGTTAGAGTAGAATCAGGGCATTCGTGTGGGACGCGAAATTTCGTAAACCATCCATTGGAAGAAGAGCGGAGAGGCCGGAACGAGAGGACGACCCGGAGACCCAGTGGAGACTGCATCCTGAGATTGAGAGGAGGACGCTGCTGCACCAGGGTCATCACCGAGAGGTCCACTGCGAACACCGGGGATAAGTACGTGATACTCAGAGGAGTCATATCGCGCTAGTTCGTATCGGGCGAAATTCGGGAGAGCGAGAGAGTGAGGACTGCATGTGTTAGAGAGAGAGAGAGAGAGAGAGAGAGAGAGAGAGAGCGAGATCGCGAGTGCGAGGACGGGACATCGAGCAGAGAGCTTCTTCGGAGAGCTCGGCGGTATTCGACGCCGAGACGCGCGTGCCGCGTTTCTTTTGTCCTGTGTCCGAGAAAGCCGAGGTCGAGGCGAGAATAAAGGAAGGAGATTAGAAAATTTGAATTATTATTTTCCGATTACCCCCTCGCGAACCCGAACGAGGGAGAGAGGATTCGGCAGGACCTCCTCCGAGAACGTGGAGAACCGTTTTACACGGTGCAAGGTGTGGTAGAGAGGGATCATCATACCCAGGGGAGATAGATTGAACGAGAAGAAGGATCTGAACGAGTAGCTGCAGAATTTTTTGAGTAGAACGGAATAATCTTTGCTAAAAAAAAATAGACGGAGGAGATTTGCAGGAAGAGAGAAAGGGTAAACGAAGGAGAGATGAGAAAAGCTATAGCAGTAAGGGAGAGAAAGATAGAAGATACAGTGAAGAGGGAAAGTATATAAAAAAGGCGGCATCAGGGTAAGAGTAGACGGGAAGTAGTTCGAGTAGAGACGAGAAGGAGGAAAGAGAAGCCAGAAGGAAGAAGGAAGATTAGAGAAACAAGAGAATGAAAGAAAAAAAACCGTAAATTGCAATCTAGGTTAAGTGAGAGTGTAAAGAGTGTTCAAGCTTACATAGTCTAGTTTTTATACAAAAAAATGTTAATACCACTATATAAGCAATAAAGATTATTATTTTTATATTATTATACATACAATTTAACGTATTTCAGATAACCGAAGAAAATATTACTGCCAAGACCGGAACTCCCAGAAAGGAAATTGGCAATCTTTGTATCTGTATTCAAGAATTGATTCGTTCTTCTAATCCATTAGGAAAATTAATGGACTTTCTACAAGTAAGTAACACTTTAAACATATATGAACACGAGGTCAATTTTTTAGTAAGCCTTCTTATTTTAAGAGTAATTAACGTAAGTATTCTCTTATTGTATATAATTGTATAGTATATAATACACTCCCTGTCGAGAAAATTCATGTGATTTATCACACAATTAATCACTTATGAAACTAAAGTATTTGTTTTAATTAAAATAAATTAATTTGTTTTAACTAATTAATTACGAAAATTATATTTGTTGATGCTCATTCAAATAAATTGACTGCGAAAAAATAAAAAAAAACTTTGTCCTAACCGAGACTTGAACACTGATCCTCAACTTCACAATCTTTTATCTTTCTCCCATAGCCATTTTCACTTATCCTAATAATGATGATTTGCATTCAAACTTGAATTAGATCATATATGAATCTCAGTAATATTTACTTGTATAGACTATTTGCTGTTATTTGATAAAACAAGGAAAATAATCCTACTAAATAATAAAAGAAATTAATTCATCAAGTAAACATACATTTGTTTTGTGTTTTAATCCTTATGAATTCAAATGATTTTTCTATGCGATTTCTTTATGCGATTACAGCGCCAACCTCAAACACCGATATTACTTATTAACTTTTCTTAATTCGAAATTTCATCAATATAATGAGCAGAGCACCATAGGTTTGAGATAAATGAATCATTCTACCAAAAGAAAATGTCAATACGGCTTTTAACCTTTATTTGGCATTTAAAATACTAAATACCCCGTGGCGGATTTTCGAAGCTACAGATCCCACCTCTCCTTAAAAACTCTTAAAATTAATAGTACATTATGATACATGTGATCTTAGTACCACGTTTTTGCATAGCGTGAGGTTGTAACGGACAGTTTAGGTATAGCTACTAGCCCTTAGAAAGATGAGGCTTTGAACTCAAAGAATGACTGGCAGAGAGCATGCGAGGATGTGTGACATTATGGAAGGGCTAATTTTTGCGACGTCGTTATATCACTGTGACAAACTCAGCCGTAGACTTAGGCTAGTGAAACAAACGAGTCAAGAAGAGACATAATCAACCTTAACCCAAGCAGCAGAAAAAGCAAGGTCGGGGTAAGTGTAATTGTGGAAAAGTGCTAAAATTGTTGCAAAAGAATAAGCGTTAATATTCACGGGTAGTCTTTGTTGGTTCTGCAGAATCATACAGACCTCCAGAATCTTACGTATCTCTAGCGAGTCATAGCGCTAGATAGGCGTTACCAACTGTTTGGCAAGATATCCCTTTGCAGACAGCACCATTGAACAGATCGTACGAGTGTCCACCTACAAGTAAGAAAACGCAACAAAGAAATCAGACGCGAATTCCACATTCAGTCTAGCCGCACAATTAGAATATTGATTTTATAACGTATATTATTAACGTTATATGCTATCGCATCTGTATATGAACTTAAGAAATATTAAAATATTCTGATTTTTCCACCTTTCCGGGGTGAGTTAATCCTTTATGTTTCACTAGGTTACGAATTACGCTGTGCAGAATTGTTACTTAGGTCATAAGTATCGTATAGAATTTCATAGCACAGACTACCTAAGCCCGCTGTCACAAAATAAAGAAGTGTGTGAAAATATGTGAAAGCAGCACGAGAGAGAAGTACGAGAGAGAGAGGACGTATTTTTTATTCAAAACAGTAGCCTTCAAACTTGTTTAAATATGTTATCACGAGTATATCACTTTTTATTGGTTATTTATTAATGGCACACCCAACAACACTTTGTTTTTAGTTTAGGTTGTTTAAGTTTATTTTGCTGGTCTTAATGTTACTTTCGTATATTTTTATTCATTATTCTAGTTGGTTCATAATAAATAATAACTTACACTTGCAACTTATCAATTGCACTCTGGATGTTAGAAAACTTCTGCGTTGGCACGGCAGATGTTGATTAGTCTTATGAATTACATGATTACTCTTGAAAGTTGAAAAATTACTCTAGTGCAGCTATAACTTCCCACTAATGCCGGGCTGCTATTCGGCGGGCCTTCTCGCTGAGACATGCTCTACGATTGGTCAACTTGGTATACGAGAGCCTATCGTTGACGGGTGGAATTCACCTGTACCATGTATCCGGTCTATATCGTTGCTTTACCAAGGTACACGAGGCGCTACCGTACTACCGCTGTGTCGTTGCCCAAAACGCGCTGCATGGATCGGCTTCCAGTCTTTTCAAGCTTAGGTGCCTATGCAGATCTAGGGGATTCGTCTCACGCATTCTTTGTTTGCCCAATCAAGGCGACACGATGAGTCCAGTAGCCAGCCCGCCTGGCGTTGCTGCGGACTTTGGAACCAGCACTATTCTTTACACTCCGAGCAGCAAGTGTACAACGGTGGATGGGGTATCGTTGAGTGCTGGACCGAGTGTGGATCAATTTTCTTCTTTAAAGTGTGATCTTTTTTAGATACTCTTTCTCCCTTCTTCAAGTTTTTTTTTTCTTTCTTGGTTTCTTTTATTGCTTCCTTCCTAAGGAAACCTTGTAATTGTTGCTCGCACAAGATACATTTATTTTCGAACTTTGTTTTCTGCTTCAGTTTTAGGTTTGCACTTTTTTTTTCTTTCGTCATTGTTAGGAATAATTTTATCCTGTACTTCCTGAAGCAAATCGTTTTCTTATGTAATATTGTGTTCAGTCATATCCTTATCTTTTGCAATATTGTGTTTAGTCATATCATTTTTTTTTTTTTTTTACAATATTGTGTTTAGTTTCTAGAGGGTAAATTCAATGCAATGGTCTCGATCGTCATCTTTCGTTTTCAGAATTGCAACTCTCGCTACACCATCTCGATTTTTAATTAATTTCTCAACTCTTGTTAAAGGCCAATCGATGAGCTTCCGATTATCGTTACCTATCATAACAACATCGCCTACTTTTATTATACGAAATTCTTTATCGTCACTCTTTAACACTAGTTGACTAACATAAGTAACTCCTTACGGAAACGGTGGCGTAAATGCTCTGTAATTGCCTGATTATGCTGAACAGTCTTATTGAGATCAATTCGTCTGTAAATATCAATATCTGGACATTCAGTGTCATTCAGGACTCAACATAGCATGGGTGAGGGGTTTTAAGTGATTTGGTGAACACTTAAAAAGATATATTTTTATTCATCATTTACTCAAGATCGTACGCAACATCTTGTATAAGTGATCAAGATATGTATATATTGAGTAAGTGATCGATCAAACGGTATCTCTTTAAGTGTTATATCAGATATTAGATAAGAACTTACATAAGATCTTCAATTAATTATTAATAAAAAGATTTCTTTTGATCATTGCGGTAAGATCTTGCATAAGATATTATGTAAGAAATAGAGAAAGATATTGCGTAATATCTTATGCAAGATCTTGTATAATATCTTGCGTAATATCTTGTATGAATATTTGATGAAAATAATTTTGTTTTATCATGAACATCAGATCTTATGTAAGATCTTCCGTAAGATCTTATCTTCGTTCTTGGTCTAAAATAGCTTATAAGATCTTATGTACGATCTTACACAAGATCTGGTATATGATTTTACGTAAGTTTGAAACGCTCGTCACTTCTTCTTACTGGTCCTTGATGCATTTTAATATTAGATTTTATTAAAAGAAATAATAAGTCTAATATTTATCAGAAAAAGTAATAAAATCTGAACCGTGGATCCGAATTCAGATTTGAAATAAATTGATTTTACTTTAAATTATTATTTAACGAATAATATAAAAAGAAAATAGATTTTAAATGAAATAAGTAATAATAATAGTAGGTCCGGAATTGTGGGTAATAGATATGTGTTAAAATATACGGTTTCCCCCAATGCCAGCGCCTCCCCACGACTCTTCCCGCAACGACAGTGCCGAGTTCGGCGGCGTCTCCCGCCGCCGCCACTCAGTCTTGATCTGGCACTCGACCCATCAAGACACTCTCGCTTACGCACGTACACGTTAAGACTCGCTCTGTCCACCTTTACGACGAATAAAGCCACGTTCAGTTCCACGTTATATCTAGTGTCATATCTTTCACTTATTCACCTGTCATCACCTCTAGTTTCCCGGCAATATTACAACAATATGCAACGCAATAATTATAAACTCTTGTTTATATTCAAAATAGTGTGTATGTTAACAAAAATAATTAAACATAAGAATAATGCCTATTTTTGCTATTATTGCTTTTAAATGAAATTTAGTTACAATTTTATTTGTTTTTTGATGAAGACTTTTGTTATGTGATTATCAAATATTATTAAACTCTACGCTTAAATTTGCTGTAGAGTATGTGTTAGAGCGCTTGAATGTGCTGCTCGAATTTTATAAATATTTAAATTCTACGCTTAAATTTGCAGTAGATTCCTATGTATGTACTAAGGCGCTTAAATGCTGCCAGACTAGACCAGAGCGCTTGAAAATGCTGCCACTAGTGATTTAACACAGGCCTCACATGGCCTTTTATAGGGCGCTAAGCGAGCGCTGATTGAGCCTCCGAAAATATTCGCGCATTCACACAATCATATTATCATTCATTCCTATTTACATTTATTATTCATACAAACATACTCAGATGCGCGCGACTCGCCGTCACTCGCTTACGCTCACATACAAATATAAATATGGTTACACAACGCGCTGCTGCTGGTGCTAGCTGTGTAGCTGGTCGAGAGAGAAGAGTGGGGCGCGCACGCACACATGAGAGTCGATAGTCCGCCGTCGCTGCGTTGACTACTGCTGGTTTCGTAGGAGGTGAGAAGAATGGGGCAGCAGGAACATTCCGTGTACTCGCTGTATAGGCAGAGTCGGATGTTTTTAGGATTCCTCAAATATAGTATCTGATTCATAAAGTTACACGTCGGATCGTGTACGGGACATTACAAGTTCTTACATACTATCTTGAGTAAAATTTTTAATAGGGTAGGGTATCTGTGCGTCGTGAATCCATTCACATATTTTCTCAATAACTGACATATTTTATTAGTTTATTATGAATTTAATATTTCTTTATATACGCTATTTTTTGTATATAACTTATTTGAATCATTATTATTTTACTTTTATCCTCGAAACTTGAATCTTTTGAAAGTAAAATTGTTAATTTTTTTTAACGTTACTTTGAGTAGTTCTACATATATTTAGCCATGATAGAAAACTGGATTTGGTAAACAGACACAAACTTTGTTCAATGTTTAACATTGTGATTTGTTGATTTTCATGACATATCCTAATCGTACTAGAAACTGTCGTCTTGTCATGTCAAACGGAATTTCTTCTTTTGAAGAAGTCAAATCAATCCGTAGTATTAATACAACTTTACCCAATTGATTAATGTTAATTATTTCTGCCTGTATACAGAATTGCATCATTTTTCTTACTATAAATCGAGTACTATTATAAAGTACATAATTTAAATTTAAATTTCTCAGCAAAATAATTATAGCACCTACTTTTGAACGTAACTTATAAGGCAGTAGGCCATTTGGCGTAAGTGAATTAAAAAATTCTATTGGTAACATATCTTTATTCATATCTTTCCATGAACTTACACTTAGATACTCTCTTACATCGTTTTGCATAGTTTTTCGGCGCTAAAATTACTCTTTCGCTAAGTTTACTGGCATTATTATTATCAAAGCAATCTTTATAAATTTCCATAATTATATCACTGGTTGATAATAATTCTGTTGTAAGTAAAGTTATATCATTAGTCCATTCTAATTTGTTGGAATATTTTCTATCTCCAATTTTTGATAGCTAATGTTTAAATTTTTTATCACAATTACTAACTCATATATTATCTTTTACAGTCATTATTTAGAATTTTCAATAAATTTTGTTTGATTTCAATGTTTGATAACAGGTAGGGTTTGTCAGAAGTCACCTGATACAATCATTACGTTGCCACCACATTCAATGTCATTATTAAATAAGTCTTTAAATAATTTATCCATTGCCTGTAAAGCATGATTTAATGTCATTGTTATTTCATCACAAATTGTTACTTTTATGTATTTATTTATTTATTTATTTATTATTATAAACGGATCAAAAAACTCATTTGGTACAAAATTATATTCAGTAAGGCACCATTGAACTAGTTACAAGAAACAATTACAAGATTAATATGTAGTAAGAAAAGATTTTAGTACAGTCTTGAAATCTATAAAATAATTAATACATGTAATACTTTCTGAAGAGAAGAACTCACGCACTCTCAACTGTTTAACGTGAAATAAAAGCCGAAGTTGAAAGAACCCAGATACCACAAAACGTTTGAGAAACGCTTCTACAACGTTTCATTTGAAACTATAAAACGTTGATTTCCAAGTTTCTCATCGTTTCAGAAATGTTTCTAACGTTAAAATGGCCGCTTTTGTTGCCTTAGATACGTTGCCGGAACGTTTCTGAAACGTTTCTGAAAACGGTTTAACAACGTTAGCAACGTTAGAGAAACGTTTTGATCGATGTAGTAAAAAATTTTATTTGCTGGAAATCTTAACGCTTGTTAAACGTTTCAGCAATGTTTCTGAATTATGTTCTACAACGTTTGTGCAACGTTCTTCCAATGTTTGTTAAATGTCGCGAATTATGTGCTTTAATCTTAAAAGATAGATTTATCTACGTTTTAGAAATGTTTCTAGAACGTTTTTCAAACTCTATTGAAACGTAATGAAATAATCTCTAAAAATACACACTAAGGTAAGTATATTTATTGATTAATGCGATTAAAAACGTATGTGAATCATTTTAAATATTATTTATTAAAATATAAATACTTGGAAATTATTACATATTACGTATTAATATTTAGCTTAATATATTAAAACATACAATAGGAATAGCTGAATGGAGCAAAGTCTCGACAAAATTTTGTCTGGTATTACGCGACGAAAAAGTAAGAAACGAATAATAATAATATTAAGAATAGAAATAATAAGAATCGAATAACATGAATATATATTGATATTAAAATTATGTAAACGCTTATGTTGTTGTTACAACATTGTCATCATTTTTGCTCTTCTTTCTTGCTGCATCGCTCAAACGCTTCGTTGCTTCTTTAAGCCAACACTTGCAGG
>QLSS01000302.1:0-14939 GCA_024372645.1 Trichomalopsis sarcophagae | reverse complement strand
TATATATATATATATATATATAAATCATACAGTTATATATTAGTTATATATGAGTTATATATATATATATATATATAACTCGATATTATGTCCCATATCCTTTGATTTTGGAATGCTTCTTTGTTCCGGCGTCCACAAAAGTTAAATTTGACAGCAATATCGTCCTTCATTATATACGTGAGCATACCACGGATAGTTTCATTTTCGCTCTTTCCTCCTCTTACGCTCAGAAGTTCTCTCTGAAATGACGACAATATGCGTTACAACGTTTATAATTATATAATATGAATACATGTACATCTATTATATTTTTACACTGACCACTTTAAAGGCGTATGCCTTGTCTCTTAAATCTTCGTTAAACTTATCAAAATCTTTTAAGCTCCTAATCGTAAATCGCTTCCCCTCCTCAGAATAGTGTATTAGCGTTTTGGAGGAGCCGGACATTGATCTATTCGCTGCATGAGCAGCTCTCACTTCGGCTTGTCCATGAATAAGCTCGTTACACATTCCTATTGAACGTAAAATAGATTAATTTAAAAAGTCACACCTATTATTTGTAAAGTATTGAACAACGAACGTACCAGCTACATAAAGTATCTTCTCATCTATGTCGAAATTTTTCAATTCGGCGAGTGAAATTTGTTTGCTCGGTCTTGTTTTTTTCATTCGATTTTTCTATAATAATTATAATTATTATTACTGCAGAAAAAAATGCATTTTAAATGCAAATAAATGAATTTATAAAAATATACTGACGGCATGGCTGTTCAGGATCATTGCAATCACCTGAAAATCTAGCATTCACGTCTCCGTTTGGTATCGAAATTTGATGATTCAATACAATGTCCTGGAAAAATTCTGCAAAGTAAAAGTAAATTCGAGTTATACATAAATTTTTATACGATGTAGCTGAATTTTTTAAAGTGTGAACCTGCTGAAGCTAATATTTGGGAAACCTCTTGCGTAATCCACATATTTGTCGGCTCCTCACACTCTTCGATATTTTTTTGCAGCAATGATTCAAAAATATGTAAAGGCCAAGCGCATGATTTTCCATCTTGATGAATCCATGATTTCGGAATGACAGTATTTGTGGTTTTATTAGTTAATTTAACCAAAAGCCACTTTGCTGAAGAAGTCAGTTGTAATGCAGCCGCCGAATTAAGAAAGTTTTAGAACGTACAATTTTATTCACGAAACAAATCTATAGCATTATTAAACGTACCACAGAAATTTTTAAATTGGACTTAAGTAATTACGAAAAAAATAATCAAAATAATCATTATAATTAAATAACAAACGAGCAATACACAACAACAGTGTCGAGAGTACTTTAGCTGTTGAATATTTCTTTTTTCAGTATGCTTACGCAAAAAAATCTCGTTCTAAAAGTAACTTTTCGTGGACGAGTCGATACATCCTGAATTGATATTATGCGTGGCGTTTTACCTGATGCATGAATGTCATCATTATTAATTCTTTCTTTCTCAGGAAGTTCTCTCCTTTTATAAAAACAAATTCGCCTTGTCCTTTTGCAGCATATGTTACTAAAACAAATAAATTAATAAATGATAGACGCATTACTTTTTCACAAAAAGAAAAAAAATTATAAAAGAGCTAGACATAAAGTACGAACCTGTCGATGCAAATAGCTTAACGATATGTTGGGAAATCCAATCATCCGTTGGTTCCTCGCATTCGTCAATTGCCTGGTCGACCATTTCTTGGGATATGTATAGAGGCCAATCACAGGATCTCTTATCAGATCTTAGCCACATACATGGAATTATGGTGGTGTTATCTTGCGAAAATAATTGCACTGCACACCATTCTTCTAGAATCTTCTTCATATTTTTAAACAAACTAAGTCTTAAAATTTTATTGGAAATGAGAATGACCAAAAAATTCAGCTAAAAGCTGGAAATTTTCATGTTCCAGATTTTAGCATTTTTATAATTACATTTCTCATTTATAGTTCAGAAGCTATTAAAAATATTGAAAACATTTTCAAAGCTATAGGCGCACTCTTTCATTTCATAAAGATTCGACTTTTTCAATAGCTTTTGTACTAACAAAAACCAAAGTATCGACATGATAATGAACAGTACAGAATACAAGATTAAAGACCATTACGAAAAGGTTGAGTTGGTCTTATCCTTTCATAATTGTAATTTACAAAATTGATACTTTGACCGTAACAGTCGGATTTTAAAATTTTAGAAAGGATGCATTTTAATAGTTTTACTCCTTATCTTCATATAGATTTAGGATGATATATAAAAAAATGAAATACCTGACTCGAAATAACTTTTCACATAGCAAAATATGTTAAGAATAGAAATCTTCGGGCGATGCTGCAATAGTGGGTAATCGGTTTGAAGTATTTCCATTTGATGTACCCAGTGCGGTCGAAACCAAGTTTAGTTGACTAGGTAAAGAATCTTGTTTAGCGTCCAGGTCCATGGTGTAAGTTTCTTCTGCTGCTTGGTTTGAAATTAAATCATGGTTTTCCTTTAATGTTCTACTGCTAAGATGCTTATCAATCACATTGATGGGTGCACCTGTAATCGTGTAAACATTTATATCACAATGAAATATAGCAATGGATGGCAGATGATAATAATATGTGCAATATGAACGCAGTATCATTGTATACAATAATCCATGTATACCAGCATATGTTGTTGATGGTTGCGACGGAAAACTGTACGATAATGTGATCCTCTTTTTTTTGCACGATATCGTTGTGCTCCTCAGTATCCCCTTCGTTGATGCTTTCTGAATCATGCATTTGTCGATTTCTCCCTTTCCACGTGGATTTATCTTGCAATTTTGCATATTGCTCTTCCACGTAAGAGTAATTTTTAGATATTTCAGCTTTAATCGAAGCTGCATGAAAGGTATCTGCAGTTTTTTACAACAAAAAAGAAAACGTTTTTGTACTGTTTTGTAAGAGTCGAAATGCACTGGCAAGATTTTAGTAAGAATGATTAAAGTTTGATAAATGAACATTAGATTTTTCTTTAAAAGTCAAAAAGTCATCACGTGAAATCAAGGCAACAAATTACCTGCAGTCGCAAACTGTCGAGAAATCGAAAAAATTCGCCAATGACTTTCCACCGATTCTTGGCTCGTAATAGCACGCATGGTCCTGTCGTTGCTTTTATACGGGGGCCATTACGTTTTTCTCCCATCATCCAGAAGCCACGAAGAAGGTACAACTTCTGTCGTCTGATCCTCTTCGAATTCGCACACACGCCACATGCTGGAAGAACAAATACACAGCCTTCGAAAAATATCCCAGCTTTCCTTTGTTCACAATGCGCGCAATACCGGCAGCAGTCTAGAGCGCGGGAAGAACTGCGAATGCAGCGGTCGAGTTTACTTTCCCTCTCCCTTTCTTTCACGTGCGGACTTTTTACTAGAATCTCATAGAGTCCGTATACCCATATACGTATGCCGGTTCTAGGTTGGTGCACGGGCGACTGCAGCGCCATTTTCTACTATCCGCTTTATATACGTGTATCATACAAGCATGTATCCATATACGTTAACAGGGAACCGAAATTCGTTGTACACAAACGCTCTGTATGATTCAGCGACTAATTCATGCATGTACACAAGGTTTGCGATATTCATGCTATGCGCTCTAACTAACACGCTATACACGCTATTGCCGTAAGTTTTCGTCTTTTTATGTTGACTAGCTAATAAGAATTTCGAAAATAATATCTAGACTTAAGCGAAATTTTTTTAAATAAAACAGGAATATTATAAACTCTGGCTTCTGAAGTTTTGAAAAAAATTTTAAACTTATAAATAATAAAAGATTTCGCCGCCGTCGCCGTAAGTTCTGCTCACCCCTTTCTGCTCCTCCCCTTGCTGCTCCCCCTTTTCTGCTCCCCCCCCCCTTCCTGCTCCCCTTTCTGCTCCCCCCTTTCTGCTCCCCTCTTTTCGGCCGTGGTTATGGGAATAGCGGCTCTACCCAGAAATCGGTTTGCATGTATGGTAATTTCATTTAAATTGGTTAAAATCGGTGTCTCTGCACTTCCTATACAATTATCCCCGAGACGAGAAGATAATATACAGCAACGCATCCCTTCTCGTCACCTTGATCGTTGCAGCTCAGCTCCTCTTCTCGGCGGATTTACTTTCGGCATTAGTTCTGTTATACACTTGATTTTCCGGCTGCTTCAATTATAGCGTGGAATACACCGATTCGCTGATGATTGAATTACGCAGGCGTGAGAAATCGCTCTTTCTTATTTACAAATGAAAAACGTTGAAGTATATAGGAACTTAACTTTTATTTTATACACATTTAAGAAATACTTCTTACACATATAAAGGGGATTTTGGGATAAAAACTATGTTTCGTGTTCGACGTTGTTGCAACAGACCTTATCTTGTCGCGTAGCTGGATCACGCGCTCCAGTGACTTATTTTACAGTGCAGTCAACCTGTAAGCGCAAACGAACTTTATATATGCACACTTTAGTATTAATAAAGTATACAGTTGCTTATTTCGTAAATTTTTTGAAGTGGTAAGTTTATTGTGTACCTCGCTCCTCATTGGAGTTGTAAATGAGGGCTTCTTTGGCAGGTATTGGATATAATTCATGAACATATGATTGTGCTTGTTAGGAAATTTATGAAATAGTTTCTTTGTAGGATACGAATGGGTCAGACTTCTTAACGGCAATTCCTCAAGATTTTTCTAAACGGTCTTTGAGTATCCACAGCTATGTTTCGTTTTCGCCGTCGTATATATGCATACTTGAGCATTTAGCATTATTGTTTTTCATTTAGTATTGGTAAAGTATACAGTTGCCCATTTGTAAATTTTTTGAAGTAGCAAGTTTATTGTGTACCTTGCTTCGAGCGAGAACTTCTCCGTTAGGCATTGGCTGCGATTTAAGGAACAAACGGTTGTGCTTGTTGGAAGATTTAGACGAATACATCTGATTGGATTTTCCCTAGATCAGACTTCTTAATGGGGTTTTCTTCAGATTTTTCCAAATAGCCCCTGAAGCTCCACAGCTATGTTTCGTATCCGCCGTATGGATTACGGGTCTCAGGGACTCACTCGACAGTGCACCGAACCTGTAAGCGGAAACGTATTTTATATATGCATACTTTAGTATTTAGTATTACCGTTTTTGATTTAATATTGGTAAAGTATACAGTTGTTCATTTTATAACTTTTTAAAGTGACAAGTTTAATGTATACCTTGCTCCTTGCTGCAGTCGAAAACGAGGATCAGATATTAACTGGGATTTTATGAACAAAAGGAAAGTGCTTGTTGGTAAATTTGGAGACACACATATGGTTGGATTTTTCCGAAACAGATTATTTGTAGGATATATGACTGGGTCAGACTTCTTAATGAGAATTCATACATTATACGTAAAATATTGTAATAAGTATTACTAGGAACTCTTTTAACATGTTGTCGAATTTCTAAATCTAAAAAGTAATATTAATTAATACTTAATAATAGTAATAATTCAAGTATTTAATTTATTTAACATCAGAAATCATATACCTTATGTTTCTTTTTGAAATGGACATTTAACTTGTCATTTCTGTATGTTTTATAATCACAGTAATAACAAATAAGTTTTTTGTTCTTGTCATGCATGAGAAAGTGCCGTTTTCAATGACAAAACCTCTTAAATTGTGATTTACATTTTATACAACTAAATGTTCTTCGAATATGTTCCTTTTTATGTCTTAAAAAATTTCTTTTACATTTAAATGTTGAAAAACACTTTTTACAAGTATTTATTGTAGAAGCGTGTTGTGTCTGAACGGGTCAAGACTTCTCTCGGTCCTGGAGTGTAAGAGATATTAATCTTATTATAGAAAAGCAGTGAACATTTACTTAATCTGTGTCGTAATTTTGAGGACACATTCAGAATGAGTTCAATTTATAATTTTTTATAATGATTTTTTAAAATAGTAGTTCAGGTCCAGGATACCAGGTAGTGAGGATTCATTGCAAATAAAAAGATTTTTGTTCTTTATAACCAAAAGTAAGTATATTCAAATAAATATACTATAGAATATAGCGTAACTATTGCATATATTCTAAATATTACATAAATCAAATAAGTAACTCCGCTTTGATTCTTACAAAAATAAATAGATATACAGATACGCTTAAGCTTGCGTTATCTGATAGCTCGTGTTCGAAAATTTTATAAGTATAGGACGGATACGCGTTATGATGCGATATCGTTGCCTATCTTGAAATTTTATAAGTATAGAAATATTGGAAAATATTCTAAGTTGTTTACCGGCTCAAGGCATAAATTGCTCAAGAGCAGGGACTAGGCGCTTTAGTTGCGCTGGAGCTTAAGTTGCGCTTCGGCTAGTGAGCTGGTACGGGTCGTGCGGGTCCTTATATAGGACTCGGAGCGAGCGGAGATCGTGCCGCCTAAATTACTTTCACATTCATACATTCACACAGAAATTCACACCTATATACAAAAACCATTCATACTAATACATTATAATACGCGCGCCCTGCGCCGCTGCTCCGCTACTCCTACTCTTGCGCCGCTGCGCTCGCCGCTCGGTATATACATATATATGGCGTGTGTTGTATTACGTGAGCGTGATACTCACGTAAAATCTAAAAATGTATTCAAAAAAAAAAAAATCTTATGTTTTTATCCTGTATAATTTTTTAAATGGAGCTTGTACGGGGCGTTACATGTCCTTTCATGTTTTAATTTATTTTGTAAAGATTTGAATTGACTTTTGCAGTAATTACATTTGTAGGTCATTGTTGTTGGCTTTTTGTAATAGATATATAAAATATAAATAATGACTAATTAGATGAGAAAAGAAGACTACACACAAGAAATAAATTTGTTACTTGAATACATCTGATGTTATTTTTCATCCATTTCTAATGAAATATTCGTCAATTGAGAATTTCTTTCCAAACTTTATTCTGTATTATCTCTGGATTATCGCATCTATTTTCAATAAATAATTTTTCAGGGTTTCGACAACGTGAAAGAGCTACATATAATTGTCCATGTCTAAATAAAGGTCAACTAATATATATTCCTACAGATTAGAAACTTTGACCTTGAGATTTATTTATTGTCATAGCGAAAGCTAAAACAATGGGAAATTGTCGTCGACGAAGTATAAACGGTAAAGTTGTAAAATCTCCTGTGTCTAGAATTATTTTTGGAATGAAAACTATGTTATTTTTTTTATCACCAGTTATAATTTTAGCTTTGATACTATATTTAAACAATTCAATGATTTGTAATCTTGTTCCATTGCAAAGGCCACCACTAATGCTTAAATTTCTAATAAGCATGACAATAGCTCCTACTCTTAATGATAATTTATGTACTGGAAATCCTGGAAATGTCAAAGAATGTAAATATTCAGTTGGGTATTTCAGTTCTAAATCTGTATAAGTCTGATTGGTTCCTTTGTCTGATGCTGTATCTATACTATAATATATGATTTCTTCACTTCTAATTTTTCGGAGAACCTTGTTATTTATTTTATATATGTCTTCATTGAATGGACAAAGAATTACACGATTTGAAAGATCATCGTCTTTTTTTATGGTAGTTCCAAAAATCTTATAACAAACATTTGAAGTTTTCCATTTTTCAGGAATTTGAAAATTTTTAATAATACCATTACCAATTTGTAGTAATAATTTAGAAAATTCTTAATATGTTGATCGCATATTTATTGTCAAATGAAATTTTTTGAAATTTGTCCATAAAGCAAAATTTTTAACTGTGCTTTCAAATATTTTATCTTTTGCTCCATACTTTACAACAGGGAGAGTTTGACGCCAATCTCCACCACATATGAACGTTTTGTTAGCAAAAGGTTCAGTACTTCTACATAAGTCACAAAGTGTATTATTAATAATTTCTATAGCTTCTTTGGGCATAGTAGGACTTTCATCTGAAATATATACTTTACATCGAATGTGTTTTTGTTTGTCAATTGAATTCAGATATCCTATTGTTGTTTCTTTCAAATTAAATGGTAATCCGAAAGTTCTATGAGTTGTCATTCCTTTATAAAGTAGTACAGCTGCTATACCGGTCCATGACATTGTTATAACTTCTATTCCTTTACTCAAAAGTAAATTCATGAATTATTTTATCAGAACATAAAATTGGCCATAAATTTTTTTCAGAACTAGATCCTAATGGAGCACCATCCATATTTATTATTAGATCATTATTTTTGTCCTCAATATTTTAAAGCAAACGTCTTGTAATTATTTTTTCAACGCATTCATTTAATCCAAAGTGACAATATTGTCCACCAGCAATACATTCTAGATTACAGAATCTTGGGGTTTTGAGCAATGTTCGTGGATCTGGTGGCAATGTTAATGCAGGTATTTCGAATGTCATGTAATAATTTTCTGATTGCATTGTGTGGAATTTGGAAAGAAATTGCCCAAGAGGATAAACGAGCTTTTCCATCTATAAAATATAATTTAAGAAATTCGAATTGTCCTTCTATCTTTATATTTTTGTAAAGTTTGGACTGCACATTATTGATACTAATGAATCTGATTAGACTTATAACAATATAATATTATGTGTATCTTTATTTCATAGTTTAAAAGAAATTGAAAAAAATTGAAAGTTCGTGAAATGGAAGACTGCGCTGACAGCTTTGAGATTATTTTCAATATTTTCAATAGCTTCTGAACTATGAATGAGAAGTTTGAGATAAAAAATGTTTTTGGAAATGCCAAAAGGTGGAAAATAGGTTGAAATAGGTCTGGTCTTTCTATCTGCATAACTGACAAAGTTGGTTATTTCACCAATGACCGATGAACATGAAAATTTTCAATTTTGGTGAAATTTCATTTATATACTAATATAGTAATATTTGCACAGGTGGTACTTAGATTACTTGTCACCTTTTCTTTATGTTTCTCTACTACCAATACTATATACTAATATCTCCTTATCATAATCCTTCGTTTTTTAACCGACTCTGTTGGTCCTTGTATTCGCGCTGGGTCTCTGCTCTGATTTTCTTACCTCCATTATTATGGCCTAGTGATCACTATTTGTATAGTATTCACTTACGGTCCACTTGTTAATTGAGCTAATAAGGCAACTACTAACAAAGGTCAACTCTACCATAGATCCTGCGTCTCCTCTACTAAAGGTGTTAGTGCTACCCCAATTAAGTAACACCAAGTCCAGAAGAGTAAATGCTTCTTGCAGTACTCGTCATCTTTGGTTAGTCCCTTGACTGCCCCACTCTACCACCCATGCGTTAAAATCGCCTGCGATAATTAATGGCTTTCTTCCCGCAATATCCTGCACGAGTCGATTTAACTGCCGCTCGAACTGTTTGATCAGTGCGTTGAGCGAAGCATAGCAGCTGCAAGCGTGTATTCCTGCTATCTTTGCACGAACAAATCCTTTCTCGCTGGTCAACATTTTTTCCTGGAATGCCACGTTCCCACATGCCCAGATCGCTGCTTTGCCAATGTCGTCTAGTTCCCACGACGTCTCGTCCAGAGCCCTGTATGGTTTACATATAATGACTACGTCAAACTCCATCTCATTAACGTACTGGTTAAGTGAATCCTGTGCTGTCTTGCAGTGATTTAAGTTTAACTGCACTATTTTCATTATCTTTGATTCTTCAATTTCTCTACTGCCGCTCAGTATACTGGGCACTTGTAGCTACCAGCAGCATGGTCACTTTTCTCTGTTGCTCCTCTTTCTCAGCAGAGAACGCAGCTCGGTTTGTTTTTACAATCTCTTGCATTACGTCCTTCGACTCCACACATGTAATAGTGGTTACTTCGATCCTGTGTTACTGTGCAGTTTTTGCCGATATGTTCCAATCCTAGACATTTGTAGCAGCGAAGTGGACGTGCATTTCGGTTTATCTCTCGTATTCTGCATACTACCCAGCCTATCCTGATTTTCTGCTTTGCGATCATCTGCTGAGACATTTTTGCTGGCATTTAAATGACCGCCATCTGCGTATCGCCATGTACCTTGCGCACAGACTTTACTGCCGTTTCCTCTACATCTTGTTCTTTCTTGTTTCCACCTTCTGCCAGGGTGGTAATGTCCCTGTTGTGGGCGGTGGGCACTGAGTAGTGCTGAAAGTCATTGCTAGTAGCTCACTCTGGCCATGCTTTGGCGTCTTGTCCTCTTGTTTTATTTTCTTATTGGTCTCGTTCTGTGTAGGAGACTGTTCCTTTCTCTTCCTTGGCGTTTCTACCTTTAGTTTTTCTTCTAAGGTCAGCGAGGACCGTGAGCTATTTGACATTATCAGTCCAAAGTTCTTGCTTGACACTTCTCTTACGCTGATGAGCCGTTTCCAGAAAGACATGACCTTCCTCATGTCACCCTTAACACTCTTGTGAATGTTTCTGGGTGGACCTACTTCAGCATTCATCTTGTCCAGATGGTTCTAAATCTTGTCCATCAACTCATCTTCCGCACGATCTGCTGTCTAAATTTTAGACCATACCTCGTGCATTCCCCTGTTAAAGACTATATCACATCCCGATGCGTTACTTGAGGCTAATCTTCCTTTAAGGGCCAAGTGACCCACCTCTATAACCTCCTGTCTTGTTTGAGTTAATTGGCTTCCCCCAATATCCATGGGGCCTGCGTCGGCCACCGGGACTTTCACCCGATTGGAACCAACGTCGGCAGTGGGCTGTAAAGCTTGACACGCTTGGGGCAGTGTTTTAATTAACTCTAACTCACTGCCCATAATTGATTCATATTCGGGGTTTCTTTTCCTATCCTGTATCCTAATAAATAACCCTTTAACAAGTTGCTCTTATCTGGGCCAGATGAGCCTTGGTTATTTTAACGAGGTTGCTACTCAACCCCCTTCTCCTTCCCTACTTCTTGTGTGGGCCCTGGGCTTGGGACAGGTGTAGCGGAGTTGCGACTGTTTATGTGTGTGTGTGTGTGTGTGTGTGTGTGTGAATATGAAATGACGAATGCTGTACGTATTCATACTATTATGTTATTGAAGACGTGTTTTTCAAAAGTTAAGAAACATCATTAGTAATCTGAAGATAACTGTTTTGATTATGAAAAAACTGATAAATGTAGAAGACAACGATAATGAAATAAAGAAAATTGTTTAAAACTATGGAAAAACTGTTGTCTTTACTTATTAATAGTTATCATCTGTTGTATTTATTCCTTCTAATCATTTGCATAATCGCAAAATTTTATACCTGAAAAAAAACTAAAGCCACCTTCGTGAAAATAAAAAAATGTAATAAAGTGTAATATAATATAAGAAAATGTAACAAATCGTACCATTTTGTACGTTTTTGTTGGATTTCGGACCTTTTCTACGTTTTATTACAGTTTGCTATATTTTATTACATTTTGTTACATTTTATTACAATTTATTACGAATCCAATAATCCACGATTCTATGGGGGTCTCTTCTTTGAAATGATAAATGTAACAATACGATAAAAAGGATACCAAAATGTAGAAAACTGTCTGTAAGCGTAATATTATATAAGAAAATGGCGAATCTTTTATTTTACTGACATAAAATTTTAATGGGATATAATTCCGCTCGTGACCCATCAACATGATTTTTTTCGTGAGGTTATGATGTTTAGTTCCAGAGATATGCATTTTAAAAAACAATCACCTTCTTCATTTTATCGGCTTGATAGAGCGGTCGATCGTAAGGACCAAACGAGAAAAATAAGGTAATTTTGTTTTCTTTTAAATGCATTATAGCTGAATTATTTGTAACAATGGTATGATTGATAAATAACGCAAAATAGTTTCTTTTTTCAAAAATCAAATAATAGCTATAAAATAATGTATGACGAGGAACGTTGTTAACTCGTCATAACCTCCCCGGCATACAATCATTATATTATTGAATGTAAATTAGCTACATGTTACAGGTGAGCAGCGGCAGAGCAGCGAGAGGGAGCACACCATGACAGTGAGTGGAGAGAGAGAGAGAGAGAGAGAGAGAGAGAGAGAGAGAGAGAGAGAGACTTAGAACGCGCGCGACAGATTCGTTCGAGCTAGCTAACGAGAGACAGCTCTGACTAGGTTGCGCGATTTATCTTGAGATCGTAATTAGGAATTCGTGTGCGTGAGTGACCGGTGCTTTCTGTGACAGCATCACGGCTACGTTTGAGGCTTCTTTGTGCGTCCTCGCCTCGACTCCGTCCGACCTGCGACTACGCCAACTCGCCTGCGAAGGAGACGTCCTGGGCTCGAGCATACCCTAAAGCGTGCGAGAACCGTCAACCGTAAGTGTCAGCTCTCTGATTCTCTCTCTCTCTCTCTCTCTCTTACTAGCTCTCTCCCGATCTCTAGCTACGTTGTTCCCCTGCGTCTCGCACACCCGCACGTGTGCTCGTGTATTTTATTTCGAGTGCATACAATATATTCCCTTCTTTCTAAACCGAACGTCTCGGAGTTATTTCTGCGGACCCGCTTCCCGTCTCCTCTAAACTGCGTTCCCCGCCGCCTCCGCGGACACGCGTATCGCTTCACGATACTCGTGCATGTTAACTGGTGCTAGCCATAATTGACCTTGGCCGGTCCACTGCGAGCCTCGAGCACATCCCGAGGAAACGAGACCTTGTCTCGATTATTTCGAGGTGATTCCCGCGACAGCAATTACATTGCACGCAGCTAACGTCTGCGCGATTGCTGCCAAAGGCTTCACCCCGTTATAAATGATTTAAAATATAAAATAAAAATAAATGAGAAAATAAAAAGTAACTGTTTTTATCGAATTTAGAATCCAAAAATAGATGCATGTTAAATTATATCGAAATTGACGGAGTCTTTCCAGAAATATTACGGTATAGGTTAAGCTGTAGAGCTTTTTCACTTGACATAATTTGTTGTAGCAAACCGATTATGCGATCACGTAAAGGATAATAAGCAGATGAAAAGGTATATGTTTTTCACTTTCATTTCCGTTTCTTATTGTTAGTTATTAACAATTTATTACAAAAAAATATACAATGACTCAAATAGATGATTTATAGAAAATAGTAATATCTACAAAATGAGAGGATGAACGTCTTAATCGGATAATTAGGACCTGAGATAATTAGGAATAAGTGGAAAATTAGGCGTTTTTTCAAAAATTTATAGCTCTGTCTTTTTTGAGCTGAAGCGATAAATTTTTTGGAATAAGTAGAGATTATAATGTTCCTTATATGTCCAAAAATCGGGTGCTGTCGGATTATTTGTTTTCTCAAAATTGCGATTCAATAAGTTTGTGGTGCAGTTTTTTCCGGCAGGTCTGTATGCTGTACCGTAAGTCCGATTGAAATTTCAAAAAAAGGTCGAAAAGGTGACATCGTGCACTACAAAACGTAGATTTCAGTTTTTTGTATTAAGTGCCTGGAAGCATGTGCATAGTTATAGGCGCGCAAGGCACGCACTTTGCCTATCTTTGCATTAACATTTCTCAGCATCTACTGCAACTATTTGAATGATTTTTTTGATTTTAGGGTAACGGAACCAAAGGTATCCGATTCTTTGGTCTGTTTTTAGAAAAAATCATTACAAAAGGTACCGTGGGATATTTTTGGTGAATTCTCTATCAGCGTTGGATCAAGTTGAGGTCGTTAGAGATCTTGGTGTGTTGTTTGATTCCATAATCACATTTTGACCTCACATTGATAGTGTAGTTTTGAGTTGCCACGGGTTGGTCGGTTTTATAAAGCCCGCTACCTTCGAATTTACCGATATCTTCGCAACTATGTATTTATACAACAGTATAGTTATGTCTTTTATTTTATATTGTTCAAAAATCTGGTTATCTTATACACAAGTTGCCACTCACTCCTTGGGGATAGGTCACACAAATTCATCCGCTATCTTGCTTAAAAATCTCAGCAATCCATAGCGTTTACAGATCACGACTACACCCACGTCTCGGCACAGCTCGGGATTCCCACGACTGCCTTGGTCCACCGCTATCATAATGGCCTCATAAAACTCATTTGTGTAATTCGACGTCATGCGTATTCAATGAAAGACAGCTTTTGATTTGTAGAGTCATAGAGTACTCCACGAGAATTATCGTTCCCAGATAGCACAAAACGTTTGAGAAACGTTTATACAACGTTTTATTTAAAACTATATAACGTTGATTTCCAAGTATCTCATCGTTTCAGAAACGTTTCTAACGTTAAAATGGCCGCTTTTGTTGCCTTAGATACGTTTCCGGAACGTTTCTGAAACGTTTCTGAAACGTTTCTGAAAACGGTTTAACAACGTTAGCAACGTTAGAGAAACGTTTTGATCGATGTAGTATAAAATTTTATTTGCTGGAAATCTTAACGCTTGTTAAACGTTTCATCAACGTTTCTGAATCACGTTCTACAACGTTTGTGCAACGTTCTTC
Organism: Trichomalopsis sarcophagae; assembly: GCA_024372645.1. Taxonomy (NCBI): domain Eukaryota; kingdom Metazoa; phylum Arthropoda; class Insecta; order Hymenoptera; family Pteromalidae; genus Trichomalopsis; species Trichomalopsis sarcophagae. The sequence continues at coordinate 517 of QLSS01000302.1, read as the reverse complement.
CAATGTTTGTTAAATGTCGCGAATTATGTGGTTTAATCTTCAAAGATAGATTTATCTACGTTTTAGAAACGTTTCTAGAACGTTTTTCAAATTCTATTGAAACGTGATGAAATAATCTTTAAAAATACACACTAAGGTAAGTATATTTATCGATTAATGCGATTAAAAACGTATGTGAATCATTTTAAATATTATTTATTAAAATATAAATATTTGGAAATGATAAATTATTACATATTACGTATTAATATTTAGCTTAATATATTAAAACATACAATAGGAATAGCTGAATGGAGCAAAGTCTCGACAGATTTTTGTCTGGTATTACGCGACGAAAAAGTAAGAAACGAATAATAATAATATTAAGAATAAAAATAATAAGAATTGAATAACATGAATATATATTGATATTAAAATTATGTAAACGCTTATGTTGTTGTTTCAACATTCTCGCCATTTTTGCTCTTTTTTGCATCGCTCAAACGCTTCGTTGCTTCTTTAAGCCAACACTTGCAGG